>JAJQOW010000709.1:0-88190 GCA_037975125.1 Latrodectus hesperus | reverse complement strand
GGATTCAGAACCACTACAAACATCGATGCCCAAGGTGGGATTGAAACCACGAATTTTTGAACAAAAGGCAAGAGCGCTAACCATTCGCCTGCTAAATCGGCTTAGTGATGTGGAATAAGTTATTGGTAAATTATAGTTTAAAATTTGAAGTGAAATGCAGGATTTTCTAGATGTATGAAATCTTATTCATTAAGAATGTTTTGCTTAAAATTGCAATGCTGTTACCTACGTATGGATTAATTATATTGATAGAATTTAAATTTTGAAGCACAGATCAAGAAGGCAATACATGGTGCATATTTATATGGAGTTATTTATTAACAGCCATTAAATAAAATTACAGAAAAGTAAAATATCTTAAAATTTATATAACCTTAGCGCCAAGAAACACGATAATATCATCTTAATTACTTTAATGTATGGTTTGAAATCTTGGGTGCATTATAATAATATGAATTTTATATTAATTCTGATAAAGAAGCAAATAACGTATTCAATCTTTGTTATTTTATGAAGTGCAGAATTTATCTAAATCTTAATTAAGATGATGGTAATTATTACATTATTAAACATTAATTCTTTCACTTCTATTTTAGTTATACATGTGTAAAGGTATCATAATATTAGTAATTAATACATTTATGTAAATTACGTATATTTTTATCAATACTATTTTATATGCTTCGAATACTTCTTGAAAAAGCTTATTCATTTTACATTGTGGCCTTAAGTGGCTATATTTAAAATACGACCTTTTAGCAACAATATAAGGAATCACAGAATATCTGAGTTACGGTTAGCATAGTTGTGGTTTGAGTTCGATCATTCAAAATGCTATTTTGAAATGACAGGTATTACTAAGATCATTGGCAAAGTTTTTTAAGATTATTTTGGACAACTATATATAAAGTAATAAAAATGAATAACAATGTTATATTGCGCTTGAGCTATGTGGGGCAGTGAAAATTTTACTTTATTAACATAGTAATTATTCCATAACTATAATCCTACAACATATATGGCTTCTTGTAATAAACTCAACACTGTATGGGTTAAAAAGTAAAAGAAATTACTTTTTTACATACATATTACATAAATGTATGTTATCTTAATTTAAATATTAAATGATTAACATATGAGAAATGCATAGAAAGCTGTATGAAAAATTTGGAAACATCGAAATATAAGAGACCTTTAAATAAAAAAATATAAGAGAAGACTAAGAAAATATCTGTCTTAATATTTGGAAGTTACAAACTCCCAAATTTGTAAATTACTAGTGAGGACTAAATGAAAAATTTTTACTTAGCCTTCATTAAATATATGAATGTGATCCTAGCTTAAATTTTAAATGTGTAAATGAATTTTATACACAGGAAAATTTCATTGAAAGTTGAACAAAATTAATAATAAAGCGTTTGGGAACTTTCAACAACTTGCACCTTAAACAATTGGTTAAAATAAAACCAATACTTCGTAAAAATTAGAAACTAAAGCTGAGTTCAAAATAATTAGAAATATTTATAAAATGTATAAGAAATGTCTTGTCTTACTTACTAGTTATATAGAATTTATAAAATAAATTATTGTTTCGTATTATTATGTCTTCACTGCTATAAATTTATATTTTATCAACGTATGCAATCAATAGATATATTTCTCGAAATAATTCTCTTAAAATTCAAGTCATTGCAAATGAAATGTTTTATTGTTCACCTTTCTGAGTGATTAGCAAATGCTTGCTCCTGTGCTTTATATATTATTAATTGAAAAAATACCTGAATAATATTTTAAATAGAATTCTTGAGTCAAACATGAAGATTAATGAAAAGAGATATTAATGTAATTCCTAAATTTCTAATTTATTTCTTCGATCACCAACTATCAATCGATGGACAAAACATTATCACTAGATTAATTCATCCAATAATTTTGTTGTTGATTGCGCATTTTATTTATATGAGGTATAGCTGCGTTATCTTCTTGGAAACAATTTGTCCAGTATACAGAATGTACTAAAGAGAATACAGTCTTTAAATACGAGACCTTTGGCACTTATATAAAGAAATAGAGAAAATTGAATTTAAAGTTACATATTAGCTACCTTGTTTCTGAGTTATTTGAATGTTGAGTTGTTATAGATACTTTAAATTTTGATATTTGTCACAGATTCTTTGTGCATTTCATTCAAATATTTTCTTTTCTTCCTTTCTTGTACTTCTTACCTCAAACATGCTAAATATTGTTTTGGAATAGCAAGCAAATATTAAGACATGTATCCCAAATTTTTAAGATTATTGAACAAAGGAAAATAAAATAACAAAAATGAAAAACATTATATTTTCATGTATATTATTAAATAGAATTATATTTTCTTGTACTCAAGAACTTTGTTATCTCAAACGTTGCACATCGAAATAAATGTAGAGTCCATTGCATAAAATGTGAAAATATGTGAAACAGAAATATTTTGCTTAATTTACGTTAAAGCCAAAGTATAATATCCCTGACATTGACTTCCGTTAGTTTAACTGAAAAAGTCAACAAAACCGAAAACAATATTTTGTCACAAAATCATAGAAGTATGATATATTGATGACTAATATAAGCCAAAATGTCATTGAATTTATTTGGGAATGCATCTTTACCAAAAGAAATATTTGTAAAATAAGATTTCAGCAGTTAAACGTTTTTTGTTACATTTGGGATGGTATTAATTACTGGAGAAATATTCGGAGATAATTTCAGAGTAGTTTTCTCCATACTTGGGAATACGTGTTATTTAAATCATGTAATTTATATAACATGTTTCCAAACACCCCATTAGCATTTGAATATCTTCGTTTTCCATTTAGTATTATTTAAAATGTTTGAAATATCTAAATCAGAGTTTTCTTGTAAAAGTAAAGTATGTATATTGCACACGCATACCATGAAATATATAACTGAAGAATTTTATTTTCTTATATACTTGATGATTTTTGTAAGAATTAAAATTTAGAACTTGTCGAACAATTTTAGAATATATCTCAGTATCGTTTTTGAAGAAATATTTAAATAAATAGAATTGAAAATAAGGATAAATTACTGAAGAACTGCAATCACTTATTAGTTCATACATATTTTTAAAAAAATTAATATAGCTAAGGTTTAAGCGCGCAGGAAACGAAAATATTGTACCGACAAGGTTTTTCTTTGGTATTTTTAGAATTAATATTCAAGGTATAATTTACTGCTGTGTCTTTGGAAAGAAGTTTATTGATTGAATAAAATAGTCATTGTAGTAAATTATGGCAGTGTTTACTACAATAACTATAGAATTAATATCTTTGCTGTGTTCTAAAATACAAAAAGTATCTTATTTGTATTTTAGAACACAGCAAAGATATTAAAATAAGAAAAATTGTTTCATGCAATAGATAAATTCAAAAGATGAAACAGGCAGACCGTAACTTAATTAAGTGGTTGTTACTTTAGTAGTTTGGACTAAAAGAATTCTTGCACAATCGATTACTGAAAAAGAATTATTTACAGTTTAGAGAAATCTACCTTAATGCCATTTTCCAAGGCAGTTTAGAATTTTTTCTACAGTGATCACTTCCATTAGATGAAAATTAACTAAACACTTGAAATAAAAAATTCTACTAGTTAAAAATTATTCGTTACCCAAAAATGTAAAAGAATTGAAACAATTGCATAATATTATTATTAAGAGATGAGGTTACTCATATTTTAAATTTAAAATAACTTAATTACGTAAACTATATACAAAATAAAGAAAACAATTCTTATCTTTCAACATGCATGTTGCTAAATGATTTACTTTGTACAAAATATATTTTATTAAATATTTCTATGCCCAATCAGCGAAATGGCTTCAGAAAATATTTTTATTAATTTAAGACATTTAAGAATGATAAGAATTATGATTTTGCATAATTTTTCACAGCCAGTTTCTTGCTCATTGTGTCTAAACTTTTTGATGAATTTAGGCATAAAAGTTGGTCTACGAAAAAAAAAAAAAGAATTAAAACTGGATAAAAATAAAAATGTTACGAATATACCACTTTAAATGTTTGTTAAAAATTGCCTTTTTGCGTTAAAATCAAAGATTCTGTTAATTGTACATGTAACTTAGGTAAACAATTATTTCGCACATATGTGGTATTTTTAATTTGTTCCCAATTTCGAAAGGTTTCGTTATAAGAGACACTGAGAAAATACCTTTTATAAGGAAACTTCTGGCTTCATTATTTATGGTGCTAAAATTGAAGGAAAAAATTTATTACAGTTATTATCACAGTTTTCATGGCTGATATGCTCATGCTATAACCTCAATGTTTATATTTAGTTGGAAATGTGTTCTTTAAAACTGATAATCATACTACAAAATTTAATTCCGTAAGAATTTTCTAAAATATTTGGAATCTTGATTGTGAAATTTAGATATTTATGTTAAGTTTCAAATCCACAACAAAACTTTTAAACAGGAATACTCAGATTAAATTAATGAAACGTGATTTTTCTAAAAGTTAAAATTTTGTAAATTGGAATTGCAATGAATAGAATCTTACCATTAATCTATGAAAAGTATAATTGCTTGAAAGAACAAGAAATATGGAAGAATGATGAAGAGCAATTTTAATCTCAAAATTATAATAAAAAATTAAACAAAGTCCTGACTCTGTAATAACTATTTCTTCAAGTTAAAATCAGAGACTCAAAGAGCAAAAGGGAAATGGAAAGTAATTGTAAGCTAATTTTTTGTCGATAATTCTGTGGCATCTTAAATGCTTAAGAATCAGAAAGGAAAATTTAAACATCACAATCTTTCCAAAACTGAATAGCGGACTTAAGTATATATTAGGTTATATGCATATTTGATGTCCTGATTTCGTTAAGTATTTTTAAACGCACCCTTATGGAAAATGAGAAAAATTGTAAAGCTATATAGTAGAATGCTTCAACCCATTAGTATTTAAAACACTTTAATAATTATGGAATTAAGCTTTCCTCCATTTTAAAAAAGTAATGGAACTATAATATTGACATTAATTTTTTTATATTATGCTAAATCTATGTTAAAAACTAGAATTTTAAAAGTGCTTAAGATTATAAATTTTTAAATGTAAATTAAAAATCTATATATTTACAAGCATCTATATAATTTTATAAATTCCCCAAAGGTACAGTGAAGATTTTATATCAATAATATGCTTAAGATTTTGATTTGATTAACGTTTGGTTTCAAGCTTGAAATTCAATGCTGTAAGGGTTAAATTATAACAAATTTAACACTAGCACATTAAAATCCTTGACACTTTCTTCATATTACCGCAAGAGACGTAGACACAAATGATCCATATCTCCGTGAAAAAATCGTTAGTTTGACAAAACAACACCTCAGCATTATCGCTGTTAAAATATTTTATGTATAAGAAAATTTCTAATTTAAAATTTGGTAGTTACATTGAATTTATATAAATAACAAATGTTTTGTACTCATGTGCGTTATTAATTCAAGCAATTGATGTTTTCAAATTAATGGCTTGTATGGTTGATTTGCTGGATATGCTTATGTAAATCGACA
Organism: Latrodectus hesperus; assembly: GCA_037975125.1. NCBI lineage: Eukaryota > Metazoa > Arthropoda > Arachnida > Araneae > Theridiidae > Latrodectus > Latrodectus hesperus. The sequence goes on along the minus strand of JAJQOW010000709.1, from coordinate 82,600 downwards.
AGTTATTGCTAATCAATGTTTTAAATTTTATTTTTAATGAGAGGATTACAATTAAGCGTTCATGTAATTTAGATATTAATGACATGGTTTACTAGTATTAATTTAAAAGGGATTTCTGAATTATTGAGGAAAAGAGATTCAAAGAATAATCTTACTTTTTAAAGGAATTTTTCTAAAACATTTATCCCTACAATCACTAATAATTAAATTGATTCTCCTAATTGTTCTGTTGTTGATAATGCATATTGTATCTAAGAATACTCGGGTTTTAATATAAATGTTGGAAAGCATATTACAAACTTAAATCGAATTGATGGAGGTTTAAATCCAAGAAAACAGAATAGTGTAAAATAAACTGTCAATGAATCATAGTTAAAATTATGGGGTGCAATGCAAACTTTAAAGTTAAATACAAACTCATTCCTTCAGACGGTTTCACTCAAGAATGTAATGCTGCAGAATATGTTGATAACAAAATGTATTAATTCCTGATTTACATTCGAATAACTGATGCTTACAATGTTTGAAATTGTGAAGTTTGAACGATGCGAGTACATGTCACACAATAAATAAGTAATAATTTTTTAGTTTCTTGTCTTATATGCAGTAAAAGCAAACAAAATTTAAAAAATCTTCCAAACTAGCTTCTTTATGAAATTACCAGCATAAAATGCATTAGTCTCGCAAAAAATATTAATCATCGGGTTTAATTTTTTTGGTGCTTTATGATAAAATTGCATACATATAAAATCTGATAAAGCAGCATGGTGTTTTATAACAAAGTTACATACATATAAAGTCTGATAATACAGCATGGTGCTGTATAATAAAATTGCATACATATAAGGTCTGACAAAGCAGCATGGTGCTGTATAATAAAGTTATATTCATATCAAGTCTAATAAAGCAGCACATGTGATAGATTATAATTGCTCTCTCGTTAAATGAGGTGATTTTTCATAATGCTTCATTAAGATGACGGAAATAAAACTATATCATTTTTTATTTCATTTCTATTTTAAAATATATATGAAAATTTGTGTATCCTGGGAAGGCTCAACCAAACCTTACTTATTATATCATTGATTATTTTATAAAATATAATTTTACTGTAAACTATTCTATCATCTGCGTAATCTTCTTCCAAAGTGGCTGTTCAGTATACAGAGTGTGTTAAGAGGGTAAGTTTTTGAAATTTAACCTTTTCGTGTGGAAATAAGGAACCACCGAAATAATGGTTTCAATTTATGTATCGGCTTTTTGGTTTCTCAGGAACGGACAACTTGCAAGTTGCTATTATTTGAAGTTTTTGAATTCAAAAGTGTAGCATAATCTTTGTCAGTTTGCTAAAAAAAATTTTTTACTTGTGACTTTGACATCGATCAAGCAAAAGATTCTTTAAAAATGCAGTCATTTACCAAAACTAGAGTCCAACGGTTTAAAAATAAGTCGAAAAATTGAATATAGAAAAATATCAATGAACAACAATGTTATATTTTACTAGTATTCCAAAACGACTTTATTTCACACGTTTCGAGAAGAATTGTAAAATAAGTTTCCCAACCAAAAAGAAGAAAAAGGAGCGTCATTTGCATAAATTGTATAGCAATACACGAAACAAATAAATTGTTTTGTTTTCTTTTAATCAAAGTATAATACCACAGACGTGATTAACATATGCTTAACTGGAAAGATTATAACTTCAATACTGATAAAAATCTTTTGTCGTACAGCCGTGAAAATGGTGTGTACATAGTTAATAGGAACGAAACAAACCTTGAGAGTATTTAAGAATTTATACTTGAAGATATATTAATAAGATAACATCTCATCAATTAAATATTGCTTGTTACTCTTGGATATTTTAACGGAGTCAATTTCGCAGAAAATTATCGAGTAATTTACTCCATGTTTGGGAATAAGTTTAATTGTTATCATGTTAATTTATACCACTTGTTCCCAAACATTTTATAAGAATTTAAATTAACCTTATTTGATATTATATCGTTTAGATTGCATGAACTCTCTTTCACATCAGTGCTCTTCTACAAAGTAAACATCCATATCTTATATTCTAAGCATTCACATGATCGAATATTTAGACTTTTTCTTTAATTAGTGAATATTGCTTGAATTTAACTATAGAAACTAAATGAAATGTATCATTTATCAAACACTTAACTGAAATTTTAAAGAAAAGTATTAAAGAAAAATATAATTTTTTGGAGGAACAGAAAACACTTTCTGAACGCAAATTATTATCACGTCTAATAAACTGCAACATGATTCTAACGCTGTCTGTGAGAAGTTATACGTAGGTATTTTTAAAGATAATTGTGTTAAATTTAATATTTATTTTATTTTTTGGGCTTAAGTAGGTTAATATATGTAATCTAATTGCTTCAAAAGAAATTTGCAGCTGTAATGCTTTTTCATCTTATTTTCGAACACATATAAGATGATAAAGGATGAAAAATTATATATATATATATATATATATATATATATATATATATATATATATATATATATGTATATATATATATATATATATATATATATATATATATATATATATATATATATATATATATATATATATATATATATATATATATATATATATATATATATATATATATATATATATATATATATATATATATATATATATATATATATATATATAGTCTTCTTTCACACATTAAACATTAACTAACGCTACAGATAAAAAAAACTTCTGCTATTTTTTAAATTATTTATATTACACATCTTATTGTAGTTTTAAAATTTCGCTTTTCTATTGACTTTGTTATAAAAAAATAGTCTTGGATTATTAAAGTTAATTTTATAATATTTTACTAAAATTTAAACAAGAAAATCTTATTGTTCCACCTTTTTTAATTTGGTATTGAATTAAGGAATATTGTGTGTGCAAAGTATTAAATTAAATTCAAATTAAGATTATACTTTCTACTTAATTTAAAAAATCTGTTTAAAATCAATATTTCACTTAAAGAAATAAATTAATTTAAAATTTTACTAACATTTATTTATATTTATAGCAGATATGTTTCTGCAAAATAACATTCAATTTTAATCTTTAATGTCTCAGGGAATCTCTTATTGTTTTATGAACAAAACCATGTGGGTATTTTTTTTTAAATTTTAAAGTCATTTATGTGCAACGAATTAGAGATAAATATGAAGAGCATCAGACTTCTCTCCTGTGTAATTCCTGAAGCCTATATTTATTTAAAAATCAAAATATTTGCAATTTAGCTTCAAAATTCTTTTAAAAAAGGATGTTTTGGTTTCACTCTTAATTGAGTTTAATGTTTTCTCAATACGGTTCCTATCGGTAAGGCATTACAATGCAGATTACTGGAATTCTGAGTTCAAAATTTATAAGCTTCTTAACTAAAGGTTATCTTCAAGCCTTTTACACCACATTTTCATTTATTTTTGTCTGATCTACACCTAATATATAATTCAGTGTGGGCAAATAACATTTAATGCAAATTTCTTCAAACAGTAAATTATTAGTTATTAAAAAGTAATAACATATTTATTTGAATACTGTAAATGTTTCCTATTGCATTTTTCTGGAAAAGTATTAAAATATTTTCCATTTGCATGTAGTTTCACGCTCTATAATTAGTACCTTTCGAAATCTGCATACAGTGAACTATTAAAATATCAGCAGGTTTGAATTCTTTTGTATTTTTACAGAAATGTTATACATTATTTAGTAACTTACAATAACGAATGTATACATTAAGAATGTGGTATGGACTTTTTAAGGAATAGGTTAGAGTTTTAATTCTACTTACAAAATATGAAAATAAATTTAAATGCTGTCTTTCAAAATATTTTGTTAATTCTTTAGAAAAAAAAGGAATGATTCTGCACTTATTCTGTTGTGATGTTTTGCACAAATCCTCCAAAATAAATCATTAAAACTATTCTAAAATTGTCTAATGGAATTCAAAATTTAGGAGATTGTATGAATTATAGATGTTGTGCTAATTTCAACGAACATTTTTGAGAATAATGAAACAGCAGTTGTGAGAAGATCTTCCAAGTCAATACGAGAAAATAAATTTACTTGAATTTAATCACATTCTTTATTCTATTACTTTCGAATGTTTCTAATAAGGCCTTTTTCCATAAAGAATTTATGAACATTTACTTCATTTTGACATCAAGTTTTTCTTCATATTAACAATGATACATATGTAAGAAAAACTAGATTTACAGGATTGTACTGATATTAAATGCACATTTGTACTCACTCAGTTTATAAATTCTTACTTTTATATTTACTCAAATTTAACAAACTCATTAACATAATCTCTAATTATAATCCTACCTCAAATTTGGCTTCAAATAAAATACAGTTTACTATGGAGAATAAAAATTTTAAAAATTTTATTTGAAGCACATTATAAAACTATCTAACACGAGAATAAATAAATAAAATAATTTTATAACATGAGAATTTCTTAGTAAACATAAAGACAAAAATCTATCACCAATGAACTCCACACACCTTACCCGTTAAGAAATATTTTCAATTGAAGTGATAGATATCTATACAAAATAAAGCTAAACCTCCTTAAAAATGAAAAATATGGTATAGACCCAAATAACACCAATATTTTATTAAAATACTTTATGTAATAAAATTTCTTACTATAAAGCTAAACCTCCGTAAAAAGTGATAAATATGGTATAGACAGAAGTAACACCAATATTTAATTAAAATATGTTATATAATAAAATTTCTTACTTGATATTAGGTTGTTACAATGAATTAAGTAAAAATTATCATAATACGATTTTAAAAATACAGATATCTTGACCTTACAGCATTATATTAAATTACTTTACATAACTGTTATGCACTAACCGTTTTTTTTATCTAAGGACGGGACTTGTTGTGAGAAAAACAAATAATATTCATGATATAAAGTTAAGGGAAATAACACGAAAGGAATTATGTCATGATATATCATAGAAAAGTCAAGTTAAATGTCATATATAATTTTTATGTAAGTAGCTTTTGCTTCAAGGAATTGAGCTAATTCTTACATTAAATTTGGTTGAACCATGTGAAGTTAATAATAATGATGTAAAGAAAGAGGTTATAAATTGTTAACCATACTATTATCGCATATTATTCTCTGTAATTACACATATATCGAAGAAATGGCTGAGTCAAGTATGTAAAATACACAAATTATTCCCGAATAGTGATCCTTCTCTAAATGATCCTTATTTGTTCACATATAATTTAACGTAAGTAGTATCTACCACCACAAAGACACGTGAATGAATATATGAACACCCACACTTTCACCAACACCTACACTTTCACTTTAAAATATTAAAAAACTAAATATTATAAAATATAGAAAACTAAATATATTTAGCATATTTTGGAAGGGACACACAAAACCAAAAATGTTATCAAAGAATAAAAAAAATGCTGATATCATTTTAAAAAAAATGCTGATATCATTTAAAAAAAAATGCTGATATCATTTTAAAAAAAATGCTGATATCATTTTTTTAATTTGAAATAATGAATTGTCAGTTTTTAAAAGGCATTGTATCTAATTAATATGGCTATGAAAATATATTTTTAGTGTACTCTATACGAATGATTTGCACACAATTTTACGTTTGAATTTTTAATATCATGTTAAATATATAAATTATGCTTATATCAACTCAAACAAAAATATTAAGTGATGCTAATTTATCGATAAAAGGAAAAATTGTGACAATTATGTTTCTTTGAATCTCAGAATACGCTTAATTCAGATATAAGAAAACTTGCTTTTGTAATAGTTTATTTCCTCACAAGGATCACATGAATTGTAATTTCTTTTAAGAATGACTTTTGTATGTTTTTTTCAGTTTGGGAGAAGTGAAATCATTTTCACAATCAATTGAAGCAAAAACATATAGTAGGATTTGATAAATAACTGTAGTGGATATTTTTCATGAACTTGTACAATCCTTGATATATTGATTCCTTCAATCGTTCTGTGTTTATGATTGTTTAAAATATTTTTTAATTAATGAAACAATTGTTTACAATTTTTTGATTAGTTACATTTTTGTTTACGTTGTGTGTATTCTAAATGAACAGTTCTTCATTAACATGAAAATATTAATATAAAAAGTTTTTTTTAACAAAGTTAATTTATTTACGGAATATGTGTTCGGAACTGAATTGGAAACTGCATCAAGGAATGAAATTATACTTACATCAACATATCGGTTCCTCAAAGTCTAAGGAAATGGATTGCTTTAATTCGAAAAGGTATTTACAGTGTTTATTGATAATTTAAACTGTGAATAACACTGATGTAAATTATGTGTAAAAATGATCATGCCACAATATAATCAAATTAACTGTATGCAGAAACTCAGCTAGATTCATAAAACAAGCTTTTGATTTTTCTCTCCCTTTGAAAATTGTTAACTATGTGAAACCACAAAATGCAGTGGAAATATAACAACCGCAGGAGATCTAATTTTTTTCTATATTCCTGACAGGAATTTTAAATCAATAAAAAATAACCTCTTTTCAAAATGTTAGTTTTATGCATTCCATGAATTGATTAATACCTTTTCACCTGATATAAGCAGGACAATTCACCTATTGGGGTGGAATGTCGCATTTCTAACAAAACTAAACAAATAATAAATATTAGTGAAGAATAAAAATCGTTTCAAACCTCATTTTCTTTTTAAATTTATCTATACTATTTTCAAGCGGATGTAGATACTAGAAACTAAGGTTATTAGTTTACAAAAGCTATATACATTGAACTGCTGGGAAAACTGTCAGATATTTATAAATAAGCTACATTACACCATTTTTAAATTTAATACTATGAAAATGTATATTGAACATGCAACATGATTTGTGTTTGAAATTTGGCAGTTGTTATGTTCTCTTACAATTTATTAACCTTTATCAACTCAGCCATTTTAAATGAGTAAATTAAATGTATGCCTGAGGATATTTTGTTAATTTTTCAGCTGTTTTTCGAAATGTTTTCGCATGCGCCTGGATTATATATTATTTAATAATTTACGTGTTTTTTTATATTTATTTAATATTACATCTTTTTTGCCAATGTGTACTTACATTTACAGATGAACTATCACTCACATTTTTGAGGAAAAATAGTTTTCATATGTGTTCTTATTGAAGATATTTGTTTTGTGTATGTAAGATGAAATATCCATGTAAGATGAAATAGTTCATAATAATTGATTAGTTTGTTCTTTTTTCAGAGTTGTGTTTTTTTTTCACTTTTGTAGTTGTGAATACGATAAATATATTTCTTAAAGAAACAGAAATTTAGCAAAAATTATTGTTCTTATATGAACAACACAGTATGAAAACAGTGAAAAATTTTTGGATTTGCTTGCGACCCAAACCATACACTTTGAGGTGGATTAGAGAGTATATTTTTTTCTTACAAAATGATGAAATGAGAAACTGCATTAGATTAAAGTCAGAGTAACTAGCATAAATAGAAATGATTTTACTTTATTTATCTTAAAAATTAATAAAGCTTGTGAGTTTGAAAAAGAAAACGTTTGGTAATGATTATTGGATAATTAATGATATTTAATAAATTAATGTAACTTTGAGCTATTCATATGCTTTAAACATTTGATAACTGCTCTGATATACACATATACATATATAACATATATGCAAACATTTATATGCTACTCGAATGTTTTCAGATTTTTTAAGTGAATTCACAAGCAGAACTAGCTATTTTAATTTGATTTATTTAAAAATATGGGATGGAAGAAAAATTTATTGAGACATTGATTTTATCAACCATGATAACATGTGAAAATTAATAAAATGACAACAAACAGTAATTTGCAGTAAAATGTCGGTAATATAAAGAAAATTTAGTTTGAATAATTACTTGGAGTTGTAGCTAGCTCGAATGGATTGTTAAATGTAACTTCCGAAATAAATTACATATTTTATAAAAAAATTAATAATAGACTATTTCTCAATAATCAGGAATTTTCAAAATTGTTGCATGTATTCTCAAATAAGTGGAGGAATTCAGAAAATGTTAACAATGATTAAACTGGCAATTTGCTTGGGTAAATGTTAGTCATTTATCATGTTAATTTGATTACAAATGTAATCCACGAATGGAAAAGGATTTGACTATGGAATATGCATGTTTGTAGTATCGCATTCGAAATTGTAAAAAAAAAGGGAGAATTAAGAATTTGAAACAACTGCATACAAATCTTTATTAGATGTATCATTTGTATTTACTCTTACTTTTTGGTGTAAAATAGAGTAATCACTTAATCTAAAATAACTAAAAAGTATCTAATCTCCCAATAGAAATATTGTGGAAATAGTTACTATATCAAAAATATAGATTCATTAAAAATCTTTGTCCCTTAAAATGAAATGGGTGATAAAAATAACTATCATTTTATATAAACTTCTAGTAGTGAAACGTTACTGGTCAAGTATACGCAACTGAGACGCAACAATTTCTTGTTCGTTCGGTCTAAAATATTTTGTTTAAGTGTGGCATAAAAATTTGATGAAGTTGCTCTTTATTAATCAAAGTGGAATTCAAAAGGACCATCTAAGTGAAAGAATTTTGAAACAATTGTAAGGGAATTTGTTTTGTAAATATTTCTCTAAAGCATGTAAAATGAGTAAAAACCATAAAAAACCAGTAAACTTTGCTAAATTTAGAAAACTGTAGAACATACTCTGTATGTTCTACAGTTTTCTAAATTGTATGATATATTATATATATACATATACAAACACACACACACACACACACACACACACACACACACACACACACACACACACATATATATATATATATATATATATATATATATATATATATATATATATATATATATATATATATATATATACATATATATATATATATATATATATATATATATATATATATATATATATATATATATATATATATATATATATATATATATTGGATTTCGTTGATTATTTTTAGATGAACAAAAATGACAAATGAGAACATAAGTGAGAATGACATAGTTTTGAATGCCCTCATGTTCATAATTTCGGGATATCATTCTTTTAAGACTTACGAGAAATACGATAACAGAGTTCTGCTTGAGCACTTTGATAGATATTTTAATAAGAATTTTAACAGAATGGAAGGGCATTGGACGAGAAATATTCTGCTTAATAAAAACATCGTTATAGCGAGGAAGTTGGCTTTTTAATTTCCTGGAACTCAACAGTGGCTGGGAACCTACTTGAAAGCTATAGTATTGTTAAGTGATGCCAAGTTTTTCAGATAACGATGACAATCCATACGTTCTGAGTTATGAGATATTTGTCTAAAGCATAGCATAGACAGAGCAGCCCTAGAATCATTGAGGATATCTGCCCTTTAAAATTTTTAGAAATGACACGACAGCTGAGACAGAGTTGCATGGATAGCAACAATTTCTCCGTGGAAGTCAGTACCAAAGCCAACATGCATATAGAAAAAGAAAATTTCGGATAGAAATCTGGCACCTGTATTAAGACCATTGGCAAATTAGATGCATCGGTACAGATTCGAATCCACTCTAGTTCGAGGTAAACGAAATGTTTAATACTTTGAGACTGTGGGCTCTCAGAATAGAAGGGTCAGTTTTACTTTTAATTAATTTTTGCCCCATATTAGCTGTAGATTCAATGTTTGCTGCATAAATAAGAAAGTCAGAATATATGATTCATTTAAGGTCACCTCCACATTATTAGCATCGCACCAGATATCAAGAGCATTCAAGGCGGCAATGACAGGAAGCCTCTGTTTTAGTTAAAAATATTTGCTCTGATGCCATATTTTGAATATTTCAAAGATACTCTCTTCCAACATTGGTTTGAATCAATTTCCACCTCAGAAGTACTTTTTGCATAACTGCTGACTAAAATTTTTGTTATTAGCTCCACAGAAATGCTGTGTGAAAATGTGCGAAAACATTCCTTACAGAATAGTTCGGAAGAAGTTGTTTAAGTATGAAGGTTTGTTTAAATGAGTCAACCGGATCCTTCATTATATTGCTCAAAGCTCTAAATATTCTCTTACTATCACTTTGGTAATTCATACTTGAAATAGATTCATTAAATGAAGATCGTTTACTACTAACCAAGGCTTTTTAAAGTATGCAGCTTCATAAATCTGAACATCGCAAGGTTGGGAGGTCAACTCTGCCTTTCTTCTAAGTTTGCATCTGATTGCTTTTAGTAAGTCCAATTCATCTGTCCAGAAATATTGTTATTACTTTTGCCTTACTCTAGGAAGATACTTTTTAACACAAGGTAATGTCGTGTCTTTAATAATTTTGTAAACTTTTTAAGATTTAGAGTAAAGTCATATATATCACAGTTAAGTCCATGTTCGACAAATTTAGTAAGAGGAGTCATTTCTCTTTCTTAAAATTGCAAGATATTTTTTTATGAAGAAAAGGATCTCTGATGTATTTTGGGTATTTCAGTTTCTGATACCATTTGCCGGTGTGCTCATTCAGGGACTTTTAATACGCTGCACTTTGTGAGTTTGCAAAATTCAGCAGTTACAAACAGTTACAAGGATTTTGCTTTTATCAATATAATGCCGGTAAGTATGCGGGGTTTTTTGCTGGATATTAATTTAAATGTAGTCGCGCTCAAAAGTCCTGTATTTCTTTTGTGTGTCAGGATATCATAAAATATCAAAAATCCAGCTTCATTTGTGTCCAAATATCACACCGGAAAAAGAACATTAAAATCTCCGACAAAAATAGAATGTTTGAAAGGATTAACATAGTAGAAGTCAGAATGATTTCAAGGAGGGTATAGTTATGAATCTTGAATATTTACATTTTGATGTCTACTTTATAAAATTGTATATCTGCGTGAAAATTAGATATTTAAGGGTGCACACAATATGTACGTAACTTTTGTAATTTCTTCAATCCAATACATTTATTTAAACTTATATAAGTATCTATACAATTTTATAAATTTTTTATAGAGGCAGTGTGAAGTTATTACTTAAAATATATTGCTTTAGGTCTTAATTATATTTCTACAACACATTTGATTTCATACAGGTAATTCAATAATGTAATGTGGGCTAAAATGTATCAGAATATGTATATAAAATGCCTTAAATTACTGTATTCGATAGCAACATAACAAATAGATAAAACTAAATTTGCATTACTACGCACATCAAAAAATTGCTCTGTTGACAACAACATCAATGAATTTGTTATTTTCGCTGGAGGTCTGGTCCCAGAAGAAACCACATCTCCGTAAAATAATAAAACATTTCTTAAAATATTCATAGCGAGGAACTTTTTAAAATATTTTTATAGTAAAGTTTAATATTTAAAATTTGGTAGTTACTAATTAGTTTGAAGATTAATGAGAATATTTTCTAAGAATAATCTTTAATTTCCTTGCCCTATATATTTTCCAAAAACCAATCGCCAGGCACAAAATTGCCGTTAGATTGATTAGCGTTATTGCTCATTTATGATTGCGCATATTATTTCTAGGAATATAATTGTGTGTGTTTCGCCATCAACACTGCCAAACAGTTTACAAACGTTATGCAAGAGGATAGAAGTCCCACCTTCAGATGGATGAATGATAGATGATAATGGAATAAGCTATTGGGAAATTATAATTTAAAATCTGAAGCGAATTTTGCGTTTTCTAGGTGTATGAAATCACATTTATGCATAAAGTTTTGCTCAAAAATGCTATGTTGCTGACTGTGTATGAATAAATTATATTGATAACGTTTGAAATTTTGAAAAACAGATGAAGAATGGAATACATGGTGCATATATATTTTGTGTTATTTAAAACAGCCATTCAATCAAATTACAGAATAGAAATATATCTTAAAATTATGAGACATTTGCATCAAAAAATACAATAATATCATATTATTATTATTATTGTATAAATTGAAAATTTTGGGTGCATTACAGTCATCTGAGTTCAAAATTAAGTCTGGTAAGAAGCAAATAACGTAGTTAAATAATGAGTGTTTGTCATCTGCCTTAAATAGAGATAACATTTTTTTCCAATATTTTGGTGATGTAAGGCATTGGAATGTTGATTATTAAACTGACGAATTGAAAATTTAATAGCTGCTTAACTAAAGGTTATCTTTACATAACATTTTCATTTATTATTGTCTAATCTAAACCAAATATATTGTTCCGTATGGACAAATGACATTTTACGCAAGTTTCTTCAAATGGTAAATGTTATTAAAAAGTAGTAAGTACTGCTAATGTCTCATATTACATTTTACTGTAAAGGCATTTACATATTTAACATTTTGATGCTATTTTACGCTCTACAATTAGTACCATTCGAAATCTGCATGCATTGAACTACTTAGAAATATCAGCAGGTTAGATTTCGTTTGCTGTATTACAAATGTGTTATATATTATTCAATAACTTACAATAATGAATGTATATATTAAGAATACTGTATGATGTTTAAAGAATTATAGTTGGGTTTTAATTCTAATTCCAAACTTTTAAATTAAAATTTAAAAAAAATTATTCATAATTTAAATTTGAAAATAAAATTAAATGTTGGCTTTCAAATTTTTTGCTAATTTTTTGGAAAAAGTTATTAATGTTTCAGCTCTTTTTCATCTGTGTTGCATTCTACAAATGATGAAAAATGAAGAATTACAATTACTAAAAAACTGTTTAATGGAATTGAAAACTTATGAGATTGTATGGATTGCAGATGGTGTATTAATTTCAACGAGTACTTTTGAGTATAATTAAATGGCAGCTGTGAGAAATGCTTCTAAATCAATACGAGTCAGTAAATTTACTTGAATTTAATCAGCTTCTTTCTTGTGTTGCTCTCAGATGTTTTTAATAAAAGCTTTCTTCCTGTTGAGCTTATTTTCTTCTTATTTACATGAAGTTTTTCTTTGAATGGATGGATGGATGGATTGAATAATTATACATAATTAAAAATGTATCAACGTTCAATTATTAACAGTAATACATAAGAAAGAAAAACTAGATATACAAGAATTCATTGATATTAAATTTACATTTGAATTCAATTTTATAAATTCTTATTTTAATATTAACTCAAATTTATAAACTGTTTGTTACTTTTTTATTAAATATTTTGAAGTAGGAAAGATTTAACCTCATTAGCATTATCTCTAATTATAATCCAACCACACATTTGGCTTCATGCAGGAAATTCAGTATACAATGGGATAGGATTTATAAAAAGTTTTACTGTAAATAAAAAATTTACTTAAAAATTTACTGTAAAAATAGAATCTGTAAAATGTTTTACACTACATTATAAGAAGATATGTGAGGCTAACATGAATGTCAAATGAGAATATGAGAATTTCTGAGCAAGTATAAAGATAAATTTATCAACGATAAACTCTGAATCACCTTTAGCGAAAAGAAATTACTTGAATTGAAGGGATAGTTATCTACTAAACATTCGAAGAAAATGAAAAATAAGGCATAGATCTAAGTCAAAGAAATGTTAACAAAATATTTTATATAAAATAAAATTTCTTAATTGACACTTAGTTGTTACACTGAATTTAGTAAATATTTTACATAAATTAAAATAATGAGCATTTGTAATTATTTTACATAATGCGTTGTTAAAACTAGAGATAACTAGACTTTACCAAGTTAGATTAAATTAATTTATACTACTGTTATGCAATATTTTTCTAGAGAAAATTTGTAAGAATAGCAGATTATATTCGCGATATAAAGTGAATGGAAATAGTCCGAAAGCAAATGTGATATGATTGAATTGAAGAAGCAGTTAAAGTTATGGATAAATTATTTCAATATGAGTAGCAATTGCTCCGAAAAATTGAGGCTAATTCCTATATAACATTTGGATGAGCCATGTGACGCTAATAATAATGATGAAGGAATAGATTATGAGTATTTATGGATATTGTTCAGACACTTCATTCTCCTTAGTAATTCATTTACAAATATGTAAAATACACAAATTATTCCCAAATAGTGATCCTTATCTTAATGATCCTTATTTTTTATATATAGTTTAAAGTGCGTAGTCTTTATCACCACAAGGATACTGGAGTGAATGTATGTACCCCCACACATTTTCATCAACACTTTCAAACAATTGAGAAAACATAGATAAATGAGATGCTTTATGTTTCCTTTCTTTCAAGAAATATAATTAAGAAATTATACTAAATAAATTTAGCAAAAATTACATTCTGAAAGGGACATAAAAAACAAAAAAGTATTATTGAAGAATGAAAAAATGCTGATATTATTTTTTAAATAAGAAAGTTTTGCCAACTTTTTAAAGGCGTTGTATTTAATTAATATGCATAACCGAAAATATATTTTATGTATACTCTGTACAATTTTTTTTGCATCTAGTTTTACTTTTGTATTTTTGAGATCATATTAAAAATACGAATTTTGCTGATGTCAATTTATGTAAAATGATCAAATAATAATAATTTATCGATATAGGGAAATTATGTGACAAATATATTTCATTGAAATTTTTTTCAGAATGGAGTTTAGTTTTAACATAAGAAAACCTGCTTTACAAAAGTTTGTTTCCTCAGATGGATAGCGATAATTGTAACGGAAATGGAAAGTAATTGTATGATAGTTATTTTATTGATACTTCTGCAACATCTTAAATGCAAACCTTAAAGGAAATTTAAAACATCGCAAACTTTCCAGAACTGTACATAATAACATACTTTAGTGTAAATGAGATTACATGCATATTCATTCCTGATTTCTCGTTGAGTATTTTTAATTGTTCCCTTATGGAAAACGAGAACACATTGTATTGCATTATGGTAGAATGCTTTAACCCATTTGTATTTAAAACACCTTAATATAAGTATGGAATGAGGAATTTCTCCATATTAGAGAATGGAACTATAATATTTTTTTCGGTGTTTTTTATATTATATTAAATATGTGTGAAAAACTAGACATTTAAAAGTGCTTAAAAATTATATATTTGTAAATGTAAATTAAATTTATAATTACAAGTTCAAATTTATAATTACCTGTACAATTTTGTCAATTCTCTTGTGGTAAAATGTAGATTTTTTTCAATATATTCCTTATTTAATTAAAATCTTACAATACATTTATGTTCATGCTGGAAATTCAATGTTGTAGGGGGAAATTAAGGGTAAGAATTTAATATTGATAAATTAATAGTACAATTAAACTCCTTACTAATATTACTGCAAGAGATATGGACACGAATGATCCATATCTCCATAAAAAATCTCCGCAATTGATTATATTGTCAAGAAAACATCACTTATAAAATACTTTATAAAAGAAAATTTCTAATTTAAAATTTGGTAGTTGCATTGAATTTATATACATAACACATGTTTTGTATTCATGCGCATTATTAATTCAAGAAATTGATGTTTCCAAATTAATGGCCTTGTCTGAATGATTTGCTGGATATGTTTATGAAAAATGACAAGTTATTGCTTATTAAAGTTTTACATTTTATTTTTTATGACAGGCTTACAACTAAGCATTCATGTAATTTAGATATTAATGAAATGGTTTGCTAGTATTAATTTAAAAGAGATTTCTGAATTATTAATGAAAAGAGATTCAAAGAATAATCTTACTTTTTAAATCACTTTCTTTAAAACATTCATCCTTACATTCACTAATAATTAGATTGATTGTCCTAATTATTCTGTTGTTGATAATGCATATTGGATCTATAAAAAATCGGGTTTTAATATAAATATTGGAAAACATATTACAAACTTAAAACGAATTGACGTAGGTTCAAAACCAAGAAAACTGAATTGTATAGAATAATCTGCCAGTGAATCATAGTTAAAAATTTGGGGTGCAATACAAACTCATTCTTTCAGATGGTCACCCAAGAATGTAATGCTGCAGAATATGTTGATAACAAAATATATTTATTTCTAATTTACTCTCGAATAACTGATGCTTACAAGGTTTGAAATTGTGAAGTATGAGCGATGCAAATATATGTCACACAATAGATAAGTAATAGTTTTAGCTTCTTATCTTATAGGCAGTAAAAGCAAATAAAAGTTGAAAAAATCTTCCAAACTAGCTTCTGTAAGAAATTAACAGTATAAAATACATCAGTATCGCAAAAACATGAATTATCGGGTTTTAAATTTTTGGTGCTTTATGATAAATTTGCATACATATAAGGTCTGATAAAGCATCATGGTGCATTATAATAAAGTTACATTCATATAAAGTCTGATAAAGCAGCATGGTGCAGCATAAAAAAGTTACACACATATAATATCTAATAATGCAGCACATATGATATGTTATAATTGCCATCTCATTAAATGGGATGATTTTACAAAGTGTTTCATTAAGATAACAGAAATAAATCGATTTGATTGTATTTTTAAAATATATAAGAAAATTAGTGTACCTGGGAAGGCAAGAAAGCATTTCTTATTGTATCATTGATTATTTTATCAAATAAAATTTTACTGTAAACTGTTCTATTATCTGCGTAATCTTCTTCCAAAGTGTCTGTTCAGTATACAGAGTGCGTTAATGAGGGTAAGTTTTTTTAAATTTAACCTTTTCGCATTGATATAAGTAACCACCGAAATAATAGTTTCAATTTATATATCGCCTTTTGGTTTCTCAAAAACGGACAACTTGAAAGTTGCTTTTATTTGAAGATTTTAAATTTAGATGTGTAGCATAATCTTTGACAGTTTGCTATAATTTTTTTATTTCCTTCCTTGTGAATTTGACATATATCAAGCAAAAGATTCTTGAAAAAAAAACAGTCATTTACCAAGACTAGAGTCCAATGGTTTATAAATAAGTTGGAAATTAAATATAGAGTAATGTCAATAATCGATTGCTTGCGATAATCGATCTTGCACAATCGATTGCTATTAAAAATAAATTGGTTTAGATTGATAAACTGTAAGGCCATTTATTAAAGCGGTTAGATATCTTTTCTATAGCGACTTCTTCCACACGCTAAACAGTACGTAACGCTTGAGATTAAAAAAATTCTGATATATTTAAAATTATTTATATTACATCTCTTGGTTTAGTTTCAAATTTGCTCTTTCGTATTTACTTATCAGTTAAAAACACGATAATCTTTGACTGTCTTAAGATTAATTATATAATATTTTACTGAAATCTATAAATAATCATAATATAATTCTAGTTGTCTGTCAAACGTTTGCCCGAAGTTATATCAAGAACAATGATATAGAATTTAATTAAATGTTTATCATATTAATTTCTGATTAAATGAAAAAATTTCAGTTTTTTCCTTTAATGACCTTTAATAACAGCGATTAATTTATTTAAATATTTAATAAAACCTATAATAACAGCGATTAATTTAGTTAAAACATTATTACTTATATGAAATTAAGGCAAATATGTTAATTCAGGGTTATAATCAATTTAAATCTGAATGTAAAATACCTTTGTCTAATTTTCGAGCGAAAGCACTTGGTATATTAAATCAAATTTACATTAAATTAAATAAATTTGTAAAACAATTGTTATACTTTCATCAACTATTGTAAAATAGAAAATATTTAACCTCATTAATATAATATCTAATTATAATTCGAGCACACACTTGACTTCATGCAGAAAATTTAATATACAATGGAATAATTTTTTTTTTAAATTTTACTTGAAACATATTAATGTATTTCGAGAAAAACTTTTTACAATGTGTTATAAAATGAGAAATGTTTAAAAATATATCATTACTAACATTGTGTATCATAAACTAATACGTCTTCATTAACATAAATATATTAATATAACATGCTTTTCTATACAAAAATCGGTTCGCGGAATATCTGTTAGCAACTGAATTGAGAACAGCATTAAGGAATGAAAAGACACTTATATCAACATTATTGTGTCTCAAAATCTAAGTTCAGGGATTGCTGTAATTAAAAAACTTAATTACAGTATTCATTAATAATTTAAACTGTGAATAACCCTGATATAAAGCAGTGCAAAAATGGTCATGCCACGATTATATCAAATTAAAATCTTAACTGTATTCAGAAACTCTGAAGTTTCATGAACCAAGCTTTTAGTTTTTTCTTCCTTAGATAAATGTCATTCATGAGAAACCACTAAATGCAAGAAATTTTAATTACCACAACAGATCTAATTTCCTTCTCCATTAATGAAAGAAATTTCAACTCTATAAATCTATTTACTCATGAAAAATAACTACTCAATTAAGAAAATGTTATTTTTTACGCATTTTATGAATGATTTGATATGTTTTCACTTGATATAAGCAGAACAATTCACTTAGTGGTGAAGCATGTAGCCTTTTCAATAAACCTAGGGCAGGAATAAATATTACTGAAGAGTTAATATATTTTCTAACCTCATTTTCTTTTAAAATATATACATGTACTCTTTTCAAACGGATGTAGATATCAGAAACGTAGATTAATAGTTACTAAAATCTACAGATTGTTAATTTATAAATAAGCTAAATTATTCGATTTTTAAATTTAATACAATGAAAGTGTATATGAAACATCAAACATGACTCATTTTAAAAATAAGGCAGTTTTCTTTTTATTATATTATAAAATATTAACCTTTATCAACTCAGCCATTTTAAATGCGTAAATTAAATGTATGCCTGCTTTGTTAATTCTTCAGCTGTTTTTCGAAATATTTTCGCATGTGTCTGCAAAAAATTGAAGGTACAAACAATAATGAATAAATAATAAATCGTCACCATATTTATGAAATAGTATTATTGACACTAAGAACAAAACAACACATAATATTCATATTAGCTTTTGTTTTGATTTTTGTTGAGAATTTCAGATATATTCAAACAGGCTATGTGAACAAAGAATGCAATGTGTTTTTAAAAGCATGTGTCTCGAATTTTAGCATAGTCCAATGAAGCTTATTTAAAAGCTGCCCACCATTCGTCTAAGATGTAACAAACATTAAACGGGAAACGTAAAACATTATATAGGGAATATTTCTGATTTTTGTAATATTTGCTTATGAGATATTTGTAGTATATGATGAAACTGTCACTGTCTAAAGAAAGAAATCTAAAATATTTTTAGCTGCAAGTAAAACAAATTAAGGTCCTACAAAATTCAGGTGGTTGCAAAGAATATTTAAATTGAGCATAAATTTATTTGAAAAACAAAAGAATTTTTTAAGTAGATTCGGTACAATTTTTCAGATCTTTCAAGCATATAAACAGCTTTCAATGAAGATGCTGCAAATGGTTTGAAATTATGTTTTAATATATAATTTAATGTAGAAAATGCATGATACAGACTTAATCACATTAAAATGTATTTGTATGACTTTAAAAACATACTTCTATATTGTAAGCTGTATTCCAAATAGTATGCACTCTATTTTCAACAACATTTTAATTAACATTTCTTATGTTTAGAATATTAAGACAATATGTTACATTTTTTAAAAATTTAAACGTGTTATTAAAACGACAAAGATTTCATTGCGGTTGACTCAAGGATAATCATTTTGTCATTCATGCAAAACTATCATAAAAAGCCTCTAAATAAGATTAAAATCTTCCAAAATATAAAAATTTCTTGGCCCCCATATATATGCATTGAGTAGAGAATAATGAATTATATTTGACTTTGACATTAGCATATTAATAATAATATTATGTTCTGTCAGAAATTATATTACCTTATTAAATATACTACCCTACCAATTGTTATTCTACTGACTATATATTATTCATATTTTGCAAAAAATTTCATTTATAAGTTTCAGAATGAAGGAATCAGCTATGATTAATGAAAAATCCTTACAAATATTTTACCCAGAATTCCTTTCATCATTTATTGTGAAAATTAATAAACCTCTCTGATTTAAAGAAATGTCAAATTTTGCCTTTAGGCAATTTTTAAAAGGTCATCGAATTTCAAAACTAGTACTTCAGATACAGGAGTATTCAGTTTACAGAATTTGGGTTATGCATATTATTTCTCCAGAATAAAATTTCTGGCCATCTAATCGGAAAATATACTCCTGGAAAAAAAACAGCGGATGGGAATCCTAAGTTAAGGATGACAGGATTCCGTTGAATAAGTTATGAAAAAGATAAAATAAAAGAGAGTTGCTGACTTTTTTAAAACAAAATTGAAATAAATTCCTGCCAAATGATTCGTGTAAGCATGAATTGACTATAAGAACAAACAAGAACAATTGAAACTGTCAGACACACCAAGATGTCATCTTTGGTCAAATAAGTTAATGGAGCATAAATGTCAAATAAAGAATCCATGAAATGTTTTAATCTAATCAATCTTTGGAAAAGTTAGAAGAATTTTACAGTAAACAAAAATAGTGTTGTAGTTATTTTAAATATCAGTGGAAGGGATGAAGTAGGGAATATAAATAAAATAGCATCATTCTTACACAAAAATCCAATAAGTTTCAAAGAATCTGATTTCATCTCGTATAATTTAACAGACATGGATATATTAACATTGCTTTGGGCAAGTCAAAAGAAGTATTTAGTTTTATTTTTGTCGATGAATAATTAAGAATTACTTTAAATAAATTAATCAAACACTTTTTATACGTATCCAAATAATAACGAGAGCATATTTTGAGATATATTTTTAAAATGTTGAAAATTATGACATTTATTTAAGACAAGAATGGGGAAGATACTTTGTACAAATGATTAGAAAAAAGATAGAATTTTCTAAAATAAAAAGAATTCTCGAAAAATACAGGTTAAGAAAATATATTCACATTAAATTTTATTTTGGTGGTTTTTACTGTCTTATTAATGTTAGGAATTGAAATGTTTACTTCTTATTTAAACATAATAATGACAATAATTTGATACATGATCCTAAAATTATCATTCGAAAGATTCTTTTTTATGACTGAAAATCAATTTATCTGCTTATAATTTGACTTTATTAGATTATAATTTGTGTTATATTTGAATATTTCTAATAGCTAATGGACATATACTTTATATTATAAAACAAATACTCTATGCATTACTAAACAATTATTCATATTTCACATTCATATTTAATTTAATGCAGTTGCTTTCAAAATTCTTATCATCTAATTGGCTTTAGGAAGTACATTGTTAAACGATGAAGACGCATATTTGCTCAAAAAGTGTACTTACTTTTAAATTATAGAATTTAAAAATAAATATTTTTGGTTATACAAAATAATATCTTTGTGGACTTATTTGAGCAGGTATGTGTATTCAACAATTAATAATGTACTTCCTAAACTTCATTAAAAGATGGGAAATGAAATGAAAATGAGTAGACAGTACAGTTGACAACATTTACTTAAATTTTTTTATCCTACGCCGAGACAGCGGCCTTATCGGCCAGGAGTCCTCTCGCAGCCCAATAAAAATTAGCCTTATTGTGGAAATTGTCGGGTAAACAGTTCATAAGAGAAAGCGCAGGACAGCTTGACAGAATAATAAAGTCCATAAAAGCTCCTGAAGGACACAGGGTACAGTAGGGCATTTGTACATTTACTTAAATTTAAAAATATTTTCACTAAGTATGCTACTCTTACGTTAATTTGTTGATTGTAAAATTTTCTTTTCATTATTATTCAAAACACGAAACTAAATATTTTCCCCATAATATTAAAAAATATGAATTCATTTCATTTGTTTTGCATGCATTGTATGTAAAACGAACAAATTTTTTTTTCAAAATAAAAATGTTTAGATAATTTATTTTAATAAATAAATATCGATATTACACTGATGTCCCTGGATTTATACTTAAAATAACTTAATAGATGAAATTTCAGGTACAAGTATTTCAAGAATGTAATTTTTGAAATTAATGTTTTTTATTATAAAGTTTTCCAATGGATTTTTATATAAATGTTAAAAATATATAAGACGTTCTTGAATAATTAGCATTCGAATCTAATTTTTGCTCTTATTTTAACAAACTAATCAATGAGTGATTTCAAATTTTGTTTAAATATAGTTATTTCACGAATTTCTAATTTTACATTGGTAAACGAGGATGGTTTATTCGATTGTGATATATTCGATATCATATCAACAAATATTTTAAAAAAATACAATTTATTAGAAGCTTTTGAATTTTCTCATAAAGTGTAGGTAAGAGGTAGGTGAAATGAATGGTATGCCAAAGGTACATATATTAAATTATATTTTGTTTTCTTTTTACAATAGGAGAAAAATTTTACATAAAAATAATTTATACAAAAATCAAGTGCCTTTAATTTTGAATATTCTAATCTCATACAGAAATGAGTGTAAATATAAATAGTTATCAAGCAATAAACTAAATACTGAATAATAATTATCCCGTGTGTGTGTGTGTGTGTGTGTGAAGATTGGAGAATTTATTAACTTTTTCTTGTGTGATAAAATTACTTTAAGGTTCTTCTGCTCCCACTTCTCTTTTACATACAGATACACAAGTGAGTACTGTAAAATGTATAATAATAATACGTATTTAACATTTGATTTCTGTATATTTTTACTATATTATTTTAGGTAACAATATAGTTAAAAATAATGATTCAAAAGGGTTGTTTTCTACTATTATGCAGTTGGTGCCAACATCAAAAATAACAGAAAATTAAATTATAGATATAAACCTAGAGCCCATAAGCTTATGGCTGATATATTTCTTGAGTACCAATAAACACAGCCATGAAATTAATCTCAGTAATTTAGCAATAAAATATGAAATGTTATGTGGATAATTCGATAAATATAAGTCCAAAATTTTCTTCTGCAAACAAATGTAGATCTTGTTTTTTAAAACAAAATCACCATAATAAAAAGAGAACAACATTGAACGAACACCATAACTACGTTAAAAAGTATTTTAATAAAAAAATTTCTTATTTAAATTTTGGTAGTTATATAGAATTCATAAAAATAGAACATGTTTTGCTTGAAAGTTGAGACCAGGAAATATTCCGATTCGCATCATCTATAGATTCCTGGTGCATTATTCATTAAACATTCAAATTAATTGCTGAAGAAAACTTCATTCCTTTTTTTCTGAATTTCACCTAATCATGCTTTTAATGCTTACGAATAGATTCTGGACTTTAAAAATTGGAAACATATTTCTGATATTAATAAAATGAAGTGAAACACCTAAGTTTCTTATATGTCAGAATGGTGATGGATGAATTTTTGGTAAATTGTACATTAAGATTTGGAGTGAATGTGCTATGTTTAAAGATATATGGAAACTCATTTCTCTTGAAATGTTGACTATATATTGCAACTGACTGCCGATAATGATATGATGAAATACCATAAATAGGGTTTGAAATTTTGAACTAAAAAGTACCAATGTTGAATGCAAGGCTTGCGACAAATATTTAGTGTCCACATCACAGTATATATTATTTTAGATCTATTTGTTTACTCTTGCTTTAAAAATATTCAATTGTAAAATACTTTTAGCATTAGAATCATTATGGCGAGAAATATACTAATAGCTAAACACAAAGACACCAATATATGGTGTTGGAATTTTTGGTAAATTGTTATAAAGAGAAGAGCAAATATTAAGTAGAACATTAGCAATTTTTAAACATTAAATTTTTGTTAAGCATGGCAATTTTATTGAATGTTAAATATGCTGTTAGAAGTAGTTACTTTACAGGCATTTATTTATATTTTTTAAATGCATATATAAATGTGTGAAGCATTAAAGAAATAAAAACATTAATTAATCTATTAATTACTTTTTACGTATATTAAATATATGTATAGTAAACGCTTCGATCTATTTCTTAATCCTCTTCGAAATTTAGTTTCAAATATTTAGAATGTTCAAATTTGAAATTTTAGTTTTCCTTTAACGTTTACAGCAAACGCTATTAATATAATCGCAAGTATATAACTTCATAAAAATACAGATCTAGTGTATTCTTACTTTCAAAACGATATTTCTGTAAACATTTGATTTAAGGACTTCGAATTTTTATTTAATACTTTACGCTGTTTGGCTTAAATTGTTTTCTTTCTTTCTAACAATTCTGATTTAGAACATAACAAATGTCTTTCCCAAATGAGAGACAGATCAATGATTCACTCAATATTTTTAAGATTATTACAAAATCTACATGCAGCGGTAAAAAATGAAAAGTAAATACTTTGTTTGAGCTTCAAAATAATATTATCGTTTCCCATTTCAAGATTAATAATGATATACTTTCCCTTAAAAAGAATAAAAAATGAGAGGTGTGCATACAATAATACAGAAAACCAAAAAGTTTACTTTTACTCTCATTTTAGACAAAAATAAAATTATAGAAACATATTTACATTTCTTTTGCTATATTGTTCAACATTAAATCTTCTGTAAGATTGTAAATGTCTAAAAATTGATTTTGTCATTTGATTCAGATAAATTCTTTTAATGTTCTTCCAATAATATAAGTAATGTTCTTTTATACAGTAAAACTAACGAGTATAATAGGATAAGAAATTAAGATTTTTCAAAATTATTAAAGGAAATTAGTGAGGAACTAACAATTAATGATAATTAACATAACATTCTGGGAATACCGACTTACTTTCAACATTTCTTGGTAAAACTTAATATTATTTGCCTTGATGTACGCATGGATTAAAGGCTTCATAGTGAAAGCAAAATGTCAGCATGTAGTACTACGGTAAAAATGAAATGCATATGTTATTTCTTTGTAGCATATGAAACAGAACAAAAATAATTATATTCACGTATTTATTTAAAAATAATAAAGCAAGTAAAATAAAAAAATCGTAATTTCTAATTTAATTATTTATTTTAACGAAAACCTTTACTGCCTTTCAGATGATTAATGATATTTATAACTTAATGTTTCTTAAAAATTATAAACAATATTTGCTATTCCTCATTCCTAATTTTTTGTGCATGGCTTTTATGATTCTATTTGGAGCAATTAAAAAATATAAATTTATCATGGATGATTTTATTCTTTGAGCAGTTTCATTCATTTTTTCAATGAGTGAACCATTTGATTCAATAGAGTGTTTATTTAAGCTACGAACAAATTTAGAAACGCACAGTATATTCTTAAGGATTGTTCTGATATATCTTTGGTTATTATTTGTAACAAGACTGAGCCTTATCAAGATATAGCACATGTGTTGGAATATTAATCCGATAAAAGATTTGCTTTCATGAAGGACAGGCATAATAATGTACATTGGACTAACAATAATTTTTAACGTCTGTTTGCTTCACAATTCGATTAAAATTAGATTAATATATTATGTAATAAATTACGTGTTCTTTATATTTATTTAATTTTATGTCTTTTTTGCCAATGTCTACTTGTACTCATATTTATGATATAAAAATAGTTTTCATATAAATTCTTGTATAGATTGACATTTGTTTTATGCATGTAACTTGATTAGTTTGATCTAAATTATATGTAAAATCTTAATAATAACCTTAATAATATGTGAAATATATTTCTATAAAGAAAAGAAATTGAGCAAAAATTGTTGTCTATCTTTTCAAATATGAACAACATAATAAGAAAAAACCAAAATAAGTTTATTTGTTGAATCACAACAGTCTGATGTGAAACAGAGAGTATATTTTTTCTTACAAAATGAGGAAATGTGAGACTGCATTGGGGTTTAAAGTAAGAGTAAACTCGTATAAAAGAAAGTAGTTTTACTTTATTTAACTAAAAAGTTAATTAGTCTTTGGAGTTTCAAAGAGAAAAAATTAGGTACTGATTGTTTGATAATTAATGGTATTTATTTAAATTAAAGTGACTTCGAGTTATTTCATTTGCTTTTTGAAACTTAGTAATTGCTTTAATTAATTCAGATACATATATAAACTGTTGTCCATAAATTAAGGATAATGCAAGTTCAGGCAAAGAAAGAGACAGAAGCAAAACAACTTACATGTGACATACTGGTAAAGTCTATTTATTAAACGAAGGTATACAGCAAAAACAGATACTGTATGTTGGACATCATTAATATAAATTGCGAATTTTACTCCCAGGATACTATCTTTTTCAATCATCAGAGATTACAAACATTGTTGCAAATATTCTCAAATAGGTGTAGAAATTAAAAAATATATGAACCATAATTGAACTGGCACATTGATTAGGTAAATGTTGATCATTTATCTAACTAATTTGATAAGATACATAATCCATGAATGGAAGATGATTTTGATATGGAATATACATGATTTTAGTATATCGCATTCACAAATTTGTAAAAACAATTGCAGAATAAAAGATATGAAACAAGTACATACTAATTTTTATAAGATTTGTCATTACTATTTAATTTTTTGTTTGGTGTTACAAAGATTATTCACTTAATCTAAAAACTAAGGACAATAATGTCTCTTATCCTCCAAAAGAAATATTGTAGAAAAAGTTATTTAATGGAAAATATAAATAAATACGAAGTTATTGTACTTTAAATTCAAACATTTGAATGAGAAGAGTAATAATCAATTTTAATATACTAATACTGGTGAAAAATAAATTATTGGCCTCTTATAGAAAACATATTCGCAAACATTTCCTGCTCGTACTGTCTAAATATTTTGTCTAAGTGTGGCATAAGAATATGGGATGCGCAGAGTCCACGTTGAAGAAGGAAAAAATGTGAAACTTTAGAGTTACATTTCGAATATAATCATCTCCACTGGCAAGATTGAATTTTTCAACCGATCTACGCCTAGGTCTGTAGCAAAAATTCGGGATAGCAATCTTCCAGGACTTACGACAAATACGAAAATAAGAGTTCTTTCTGAGCACTTACTTTGATAGATCTTTTAATAAGATGCTTAATATATTATGGAAGGGCATTCGACGAGAAATATTCTGCTTTTTGAAAGCACCTTTTAGCGGGAAGTTGGCTTTTTCGTTAACTGGAACACAATATTGGTTTGGAACCTACTTGAGCACTATGGTTTTCTCGAATCATGCCAAGTTTCTCAGATAAGGACGACAGTCCAATGCGTCCAGCGTTACGCGTTATTTATCTGAAACAGTAGCCAAGTGAGCAACCCAGGTATGACTGGGGATAACAATTCCTGTGAAATTTTAAAACTGATATGGCAGCTGAGACAGAGCTGTGTGGATAACAGCATTTTCAAAGTGAAATGCAGCACCTCGCGTAACAAGGATATAGAAAGAAAAAGTTTCGTAGAAAATTACGGTACCTGTTTTAGGACCATTGACAAAAAGGATGCACTGGTAAAGATTCAAATCAAAACTAGTCTACGGTAAAGAAGAGTTTAATATTTCGAGAACGAGGTATCTCTTGAATAGAAGGGTCACTTTTACTTATCAGTTATACTTTTGACAAATGTCAAGATTAATCCAGAACGATTTAAAATTTATTATTTTTTGTAGTGGAACAATTAAATCGAGTTAGTGCTTTAAATCAAGTGAATTTTTAACTGAAAAAATCTCTCTGCTAGAAAGCGCATCTGGGTTTTTAGATTTCTAGGCAGGTATTGTTTGAATTCATTCCAAGGCGAAAGCCTCTAAGAACTCTAATGATCTTTTGGAAGAAAATTAAGGCTTTCTCTTGAATTATGGATCTTCAGTGATTATCCTTAATCAACATAAGCATGGCGTCAATTAAGAGTTTTTCCTTCTCTTGAAACATTACGTAAGGACTGATTTTTATTTTTTAAATTATCGAGTACATTTTCAATGGTCATAACAAGTGATTCATTGAAAAAAATAAGAATGGAAAATATGACCGCGCTATAGGTTTCGAGAAAGATATGTCCAGTGCAACTCCATCTTGCTCCACCCTGGTATTTAAGGACACCGTGTCTCTTCATGGCATGGTTGGACAAGTTCTCTTTATGTGACTTTCATGTTAAATTATTATTAGTATGCGGTTTTTTTACCGGATATTAGTTCGAATGTAGTCGAGCTCAAGAAGTCCTGTACTCTCCTTCATTCTTCATTTGTGTCAGAATATAACACTGGAGAATGAAGATTAAAATTTTTCTACAAAAATAGAATATTTTAAGCGATTAACATAGGAGAAGACAAAATGATTACAAGGAGGGAATAGTAATAAAACTTTAATACTTAAAGTCTTACAACTCAATATTTCTTAATTTAAACTATAAACACACACAGTGTTAGGAAACTTTAATATTTACATTTTGTGATGTCTCCTTTATAATACGGTATATCTTTGTGAAATACTAGATTGGATTCAATTTATATATTTGTAAATAGAAATTAATTTTCTTTTTTAAGTTCTTTCTTCCATACATTAATTAAAATTTAAAAGTATCCACGTAATTTTATAAATTTTCTAGAAGCATAGCTGTAAAGTTTAGACTTACATAATATATTGGTTTTTTGCTTTATTTATATTTCTATAATACAATTGATTTCATCCTGGTAGAATCAGAGTAGTATGGACTAAAACATATCGTAATTGTTACATGAAACGCATTAAAACATTGCAATAATTGCAATTTGAAAATATAAAGCAAAACAATCCTCAACTAACAATTACATCATATACTTCATCTTTTGTGCTAGAGAACTGGTTCCCATATGAAACCATTTCTCCGAATTAGAAAAGTAAAGAGCATGGCAGTTTTTTACGGTCATCAATCTTTTAAAATATTTTATATACGAAAATTTCTTATTTAAAATTTGGTAGTTACTTATTAACTTGACAATAAATGCGAAGATTTTCTGAGAATAATCTTTAATTTCTTTGCCATTTGTGTTAAAACAACCAAGCACCAGACACCAGAATGCTTAGAGCTGGATTGATTGGCCGGATTGTTCATTTATGATTAAGTATATTATTTCTATGAATAACTGTGTGTCTTAACATCAACATTATCAAACAATTTATAAACTTTAATCAACAAGATAGAAGTCCAAGCGTGAGATGATTGAATGATGTGGATTTTTTGTTTTGTTTGTTTTTGTGTTCGTCGCTCAACGGTCATTTTTTGCACACGAGTGCTAATTATACCCGGATCTACGGTTTAAAGTGGATTCCGATCCACTACAAACATCCATGCCCAAGGTGGGATTCAAACCACGAATTTTTGAACAAAAGGCAAGAGCGCTAACCATTCGCCTGCCAAATCGGCTGAGTGATGTAGAATAGGCTATTTTGGGAAATTGTAGTATAAATTTGGAGTGAGGTGCAGCATTTTCTAGATGTATGAAATATTATTCATTAAGAATGTTTCGCTTGAAATTGCAATGCTGCTGACTACGTATGAATTAACTATATTGATAAGGGTTTAAATTTTGAAGCACAGACAAGAAGGCAACACATGGTATATATTTATTTTGGGTAATTTATTAACAGCCATTAAATAAAATTACAGAAAAGTAAAATATCTTAAAATTAATATAACTCTTAGCGCCATGAAAAACGATAATATCATATTAATAACTTTAATGTATGGGTTGAAACCTTGGGTGCATTATAATAATATGAATTTTATATTAATTCTTATAAAGAAGCAAATAACGTATTCAATCTTTGTTATTTTATGAAGTGCAGAATTTATCTAAATCTTAATTAAGGTGATGGTAATTATTACATTATTAAGCATTAATTCTTTCACTTCTATTTTAGTTATACATCTGTAAATCTGTAAAGGCATCAAAATATTAGTTATTAATACATTTATGTAAATTACGTATATTTTTATCAATACTCTTTTATATGCTTGGAATACTTCTTGAAAAAGCTTATTCATTTTACATTGTGGCCTTAAGTGGTTATATTTGAAATACGACCTTTTAGCACCAATATAAGGAATCACAGAATATCTGAGTTACGGATAGCATAGTTTGAGTGTTTGTTTGTTTTAAGGACTTTGAATTCGGAGGTAAAACATAATGTTTGTGCACTTTACTTTAAGGAGTTTTCTTTTTTTGCGATTAGAGTTCCATCATTCAAAATGTTATTTTGAATAGACAAATAGTATTACTTATTCTTTTACATAGTACTTATTCTTTTGATTTATATTGTTCTTTTGAAGAATGGATCCAAATTTGAAAAACATAAATATTTCACAAGAATGAAATAAAACCTAAGTTTATACACTGATGGAAAAAAAATCCCAACACCAAGAAATAATTATTATAGAGTAACGAAATTTCAGCAATACATCTATGTAGGTAACGTACGTAATTGATTACAATTTTAAAATCACAGGTTAATTTAAGCCCGAGAAGAGCCATTGCAGAAGTGAAATACAGGTACATTAATAACCGGTGTAACCGCCAGAATTTTGAATGCAAGCGTAAATGTGCATGCGTTGAATCATACAGGTGCTGAATGTCCGTTTGTGGGATGGAGTTCCATGCCTGTTGGACTTGGTCGATCAATAGAGAGACGGATAATGTTGGTTGTGGATGACGCTGGAGTTGTCGTCCAATAATGTCCCACATACGTGCTCAATTAGAGACAGATCTGGTGATCTGGCAGGCCAAGGCAACATGTCGACAATCTTTAGAGCATGTTGGGTTACAACAGCAGTATGAGGTCGAGCGTTATCCTGTTGGAAAACACCTCCATAAATGCTACGTATGAAAAGCAGAACAACAGTTTGAATCACAAGACAAGAAGTACACATTTGCTGTCAGGGTGCGTGGTATAACCACGAGAGTGATTCTGCTGCCATATGAAGTTGCTCTCCGGACCATAACTTCAGGTGTAAGTCCTATGTGTCTAGGTCCCAGACACGATGGCTGCAGCCGCTCACCTGGCCTCCTCCTAACCAACACACGGCCATCAATGGCACCAAGGCAGAACCGGCCTTCATCAGAAGACACAGCAGATCTCCACTCCGTTCTCCAATGAGCTCTAGCCTGACACCGACGTAGCAAATGGCAGTGATTTGGGGGTTAGTGGAATGCACGTTACAGGACGTCTGGCTCGGAGCTGTCCTTGAAGTAACCGATTCGTAACAGTTCGTTGTGTCACTGTGGTGCCAACTGCTGCTCGAATTTCTGCTACAGACGTAGTACGACTCGCTACGGCCATACGCCGAACACGGCGGTCTTCCCTCTCAGTAGTGCCACGTGGGTCTTGAGACAGAGCCTTCCCTTGACCACTGCTGCCAACATTCATGCACACTGGATTCATTCCTGCCAAGCTTTTCTGCAATCTCGCGGAAAGAAAATCCACCTGCTCGTTGGCCTATTATACGACCTCATTCTAACTCAATGAGATGTTGATAATGGCTTCGTCGTCTTCTTAAAGGCATTGTGAACTAGCATCAACTCACTACATCAAATCTCGACGTTAAACTACGCTCAGGAACGTTACAGCTCGTATTTAAAGTGAACCTGATTTGCATCTTCCGTGTGTCGCTACTAGTGTCACACTGATGCGCAAAATTTGAATCTATGTCATCATTCAGATGTATGAACACGTCTGCCAAATTTCGTTTATCTAGCACAACTCCTTCTTGGTGTTGGGATTTTTTTCCATCAGTGTAGATTGAAAATTTAAGGAATTATAGACAATTAAGGGAATTTCCCAGCGCGTAAATTTCTGTCTTGAGCTTGGGTGTGCATAAAGGGAAAAGAATTCCAAGCCTTTTCTCGTAATTCTGTCAGTATAAAATGCATTTCCTTATAATAAATGTTTATTTCCTCTTTGTCTGCATCAATAAAGGCTAAATCACAAATTTAATACATTTACATTAATAAATTTTATTGGGGAAGAGTCATGTGTTAAGTCCATACCAATTAGCACATATTTGAGTTTAGCCTTGAGTGCGAATACGTCGAATCAGAGATATAGCTTTAAATGCTCCTTTTAAGGAACACACATATTAATTTTAATATAAAATATTTATTGATTACAGCTAAATGTTTGAATTTTATAAACGAGTAAATTTCTAATCGAAATTTGGCATGTGAGGAACCATACATGAAAGAAAATTTCTCAAAAAATATGTTTTTTTATAATTAAGTAAGTGCTTGGAATAGCTTTAAGAGGTAGTGAGTTTTTTAATATTCTAAATAAATTCTTTTATTTTTTATATAGGAAAAATATTTACAGTTATATATATTTTTTTATTTACAGTTATATTTTGATTTTGAATACTTCAGTTTCGTAAATTTCCAAGTCCCTAGCTTAGTGTCGATAAAGGATTATAGAAACGGCATTTTCGCGGAAATTTTGTGCATGGGAAATATCCTTTTTTATCATAAATTTTTTTGTTCCTTATAGTAAAAAGTACATACCGAATTTTTGTACATCGATAAGTTTTCCTGATGAGGTTTTTGTATGTGGGGCATGAAGACAGATGGCAGATTTCGCAAGCCTAATGTATGTCTTATTTTCAAGCCATTTGTGGTCGGTAAAATAATAGCATAGCTTCAAAAATCAATTTACAAAAAGATAAAATTATTTGCATATTTTTTAAGATTTCAAAAATAAATAATAACTTACTATTAGTTAAATAAAAGAACTTGATATTTACCGTAAATTTTCCGTAATACGGTAAATTTTTCATGAAACTCTAAGATTAAAGACAAATGTAAAAAAAACAAAACAATTTAATTTATGCTTTAATAGAAGAAGGGAATGCTTTTTGCTGTATTTTTTAATTATTATTACCCTTACAATATTTTACTTTGCATAGTTTTCTTTGAAAATTATTTTTTTTACAATTTTGAAAGTATTAAATACTTAAATTATATAAACTCATTAAAATTGGATACATTATAAGATATCTCATTTTATAAATTAAAAAAAGTTTTTGCTGAATAATATTACATTTTTTTTATCTACTGTATAATGTATAATTTCTAAGAAGAGTAATTATTCAAATAAAATTAAATTAATTATTATGTAAACTTTTAGAAAACTGAGATTATTAATCTTATTTAATTGAATGCGTTAGTTTTCTTAAATATATTCTTTTAAATGAATTACCAGAAGGTTAAACGTATACTAGAAGTGATAAAAAACCTTTAATTTAAAAAGCACATTTCTGAATGTTTGCTCTGGACTCAAAATTTCTGAACTTCAGATAGAAGGGTAAATAAGGACACTTTCCAAAAAGATTGTATGGGGTTATCTGCAGTGCGTTTTTGTAAGGAAACTAATGTAAAGTGATCTTAAGCACAAGGGCTTAAAAGACGAAGAAAATAACAGTTTTGCACGGAACAAAAACTTTAAAATGGTATTAATTGTTTGAAAGAATATTTCAAACTTAACTCATTTAACTACAAAATTAAAGTAAGATTGGCTAACTTAATGCAGTCGGAAGAGAAAACAATTCAGAATATATATTTTAATAACATTGAATGTCATTTGTATTAACATATAAGTGTTTCTTTAATTTTGAACAATTTGATACCTTCTAGAGGTTGCCCAAAAGTTGAAAATTGATGTAAAATTTCTTGTATTAAAATTTTTACAAGAAATTCATTAAATATATGTATGCAATTGAAACTTGAAAGTTGTTAGAAAAAAATCAGATCTCTCTCTCTCATCATTCCCTCAGTCAAAAATAATTTCTCTACTTAACAGCTACATTATACATGACCACCGAAAAATATAGCACTCCCTATCTAGAGGTAGGAAACTACAAGTTTGAAACTGTTCACAACTTTAAATATTTGGTATCTGAATTGAATGCCCTAAACGACATCGAACCTGAGATCGGCAGCAGGGTTACAGTTGCTAACCGATGCTTTTTCGGCTTTAAAAAGTACATAAAATCTAGTTTCGTCAGTCGAAAAAATAAAAATTTTGATATACAAATGCTTGATTCGGCCTATTCTCACTTATTCATCTGAAACGTGGACATTGACTGAGAAGGACAAAGAAATCATTTGCATTTTCGAAATAAAAACTTTAAGAATCATACATGGCGAAGAAGAACTAATTCTGAGCTCTATAAACTGTATAAAGAACCAGATATTGTTAAATTTATCTCAATACACAGATTAAAATAGGCAGGACATTTGAACAGGATGAACGACAATCGGGTGACAAAAACAATTTTCTTGGATCGCCCCTTGGGTACCAGAAGAAGAGGATGACCGAAACTCCAATGGCGTGACTGCATTGAAAACGACCTAAAAACACTATAAGTGACAAACTGGATGACCTTGTCCTAAAACAGGGGGTTCTGGTATACACTTCCGAGGAAAGCAAAGACCCACACTAGGCTGTCAGTCCAATGAAAAAGAACAGCTACATTAAAAATAACAAGAAATATTTCTCTTTTAGCCTAACTTCCAAATACCTAGTCACAAATGTAACCATACTTCCGCACGCATTGATAAATCGTGGTGGTAAGCCCTAAGTTCATGTACTTAGAATACATTTTTTATAAAAGAAAATTTCTTAATTACATTTTGGTAGTTTCCTTAACTTTATAAGCATAATTCATGTTTTACATGTATTATTTTGTAATATATTATACATGCAAAACATGTATTATTCTTATAAATTTAAAGAAACTACTATACATGCATTTTAATCAATTATCAATTAAAAGAAAAATTATATTTTCAGATTATTGGCCATCTTTGAATGTTTTGTTGGAAATATTTTTGGAAAATTTATAATTTTAACCAAAGAACTGTTTTAAAGTTTTTCTTCCTTGAGAGAACTGCAGTTATACTATCCTGTAATTTATATACGTATTAAATAACATTAGTACTATAACAAAATTTTAAAAAGAAATATAAAGAATAATTATGAAACATAATAAGTAGAGATTTAAAAAAAAGTCTTTAATTACTAATTTACTTATTTAAAAAAAATCTTTGAACACATAAGTTTTCTCACATGTTTCAATCATCTAATTATGTTGTTGTTAAGAACACATCTTATTTCCGTTAAGCAATATAATTTGAAATAATGACTGAAGAAGAAACTCAAATATATGGCGAATAAATAAAACG
This sequence comes from Latrodectus hesperus, assembly GCA_037975125.1. Classification (NCBI taxonomy): domain Eukaryota; kingdom Metazoa; phylum Arthropoda; class Arachnida; order Araneae; family Theridiidae; genus Latrodectus; species Latrodectus hesperus. Next base: position 47,485 of record JAJQOW010000709.1, on the reverse strand, counting down.
CCAAGCTTGAGATGTCAGAATGATGTTGAGTAATCTGCCGGGAAATAAATTTGTATAAATTTGGAAATAAATTCGGGAAATAAATTTGTATCCAGTATAAATTTGGAATGGGATGCTGCCATTGGAAATATATATATATATATATATATATATATATATATATATATATATATATATATATATATATATATATATATATATATATATATATATATATATATATATATATATATATATATATATATATATATATATATAGAAACCCATTTTTTCATATAGTTTGAGTAAAAAAAATAATGCCTGAAAGAGGCAAAAAAAATGAAAAAAATCAACTATTGATAGCATGTGGTTTTCAAGAGATTTCATTAATCAAATTTTACTGCATTCTGACCTTTTTATTCTCTCTATATATTGGAATCAAAAATGTAATAAGCGGCCTGCGAAATTCCAGGCGCATTAAGCGGTCCTACTTTGACAATATACAGTATACTCATGGAATACCCAGGGGGTATCGGATGCACCAAAGATGCATCAAAAGCCCCTTTGATTCTAAAGAAAGGTGCATTGCACCATTGCAATCAACAATGGCTAATGCACTGGTTTTGTTATCCATATTTTACAAGAAGCTGAAATTTAAGCCATTTGCACTTTGCATGATATATTTTCAGTCAAACGAATTTTGCTTTGATCTCCAGTCTTTCCTAGAATTACTTTTTGTGCTTTTACTTCTGCGTGATTGAACAATTTCTTGAAAATAGTAAATTATGAAAATAATTATGAGAGAATAAGTTAAAATTTTGCTTTTTAAATAATCATATTCAACAATGCAAACAAAAATGAACAATGATGTAAATTGATTGTTCGGCATAGTAAAGTATCTTCCGGTCGGTCTCACAAAAATACATAATTTGCTTTTGCAGTTTCAATACAATAACAAGAACTTGCATAAGAAATGATCATGTATACGACTTTTTAGAGCAACTGCTTTATTTATCCAGTGAAGTCCGGTTGCACGTAATTTTAGAAGATATGGACATTGTTTCCTTTTCGTGGTACTTGCATTTGCTTTAAAATATTACGATGCTGATCAAGCTGTTTTAAAATTATTGTTTAACTGTAAAGAAAATTAATTTTTCCCTCTAAAAATAAATTTAGTTCAGTTTTATATTATCATAGCTATAATTTCTTCAATGTGTTTCTCATTTAAGAATGTGACTACCAATATACAATTATGAAAGTTTAGTTGGTTATTATTGTAATTGCTTTATAATTAAGTAAGAAATTGCTGATTTCTTCGAAGAGGAAAAAACATTCAAAAAATTTGGTGAAAATGAAAATGAGTTTCCTCGGCTTTCTGCTTAAAATTTTATGCCAATTACACTCGTTTGTCTTCATTTCGGAAGAAAAAAACCTCTATTTTACAATTCATCATGATAGAGAAAAATGTGCGATAATATCCATTTGAATGTCAAACAAAACAAAAAATTGCTCTTCCTTTTTAATACTCTATATTCCGTTGTTTTCTGATCTTAAAACTGTTCGTCGCTTTCCTTGATAAGTATCTGTTACTTCAAACAGACCTTTTTCAAGATTGAGTATAGAAAAACAATGAGGAGAAAAATAATATAACTTAAAACAAATAAGACAATCAATATGTTGCTGGTGAACTCAAGTTTTTTTACATCAAATCAACATGAAATTAAATGCACCTCAGAAAAACGAAAGCTAAAACGTAATATAAAGCAGTTACTTTTTTCTTATTCTTTAGCATATTTTATATACCTAATGATAAAGTGATGAAGATATTTTACTTTTGTGTTACAATGTTACATTTACAAATGCAGCTAAAAATGTAAGTAAAAGTATAAATATTTAATAAATCAGTAAGTAAAATTTTTTAATAAATTATTTAATACTTCAATTTTACCATTAATGATAGCAGCAGTGGTTAAATAGCTTATGAGCTTCTTAATAAGACTTAATGCTTATTTCCCTTTTTTATAATAAACCAAATATTTAAAATCAATACATTAAAGTTATTATTATTATGCTACCGCATTTTATGCAACTAATGATAAAATGATGAAGATATTTTACTTTTGTGTTAATTTTGTACTTTAGTGATTGTAAATTTATAAATGAAAATAAATACTGTCTCGACCTATAAATTCTCATAACTGATCTGAACTGCCTGATTACATACTTTATCAGTATCAGTTATTGTAGTCAACAGTAATAGTGTTTTTACTCAAACTATATGAAAAAATGGGTTCCCATATATATTACCAATTGCAGCATCTCATTCCAAATTTATACTGGAATTCCCCGGCAGCTTACTCAACATCATTCTGACATCTCAAGCTTGGCGTTTCATCTATTCGCTTTATATTTGAGTTTCTTCTTCAATCATTATTTCAAGTTGTATTTCTTAATGTAAATATGATGTGTACTTAACAACAACACAATTAAATGAATCAATAAAGTGAGAACAGCTTATAAGTCAAAACATTAGTTTTGTTTGAATAAGTAAATTAGTAATGAAAAATTTTTCTTCAAATTTCTACTTATTATTTTTCATAATTATTCTGCATATTTCTTTTTAAAATTTTGTTTTTTTATCAATGAATTTTAAGAGTTTAAGTGCAATTTCCAAGGAAAAAACTACAAAACAGTTCTCCGGTGATAAGTTGAAATTTTCCAAATATGTATGCAACAAAGCATTCACACAGATGGCCAATAATACGAAAATATAATTTTATTTAATTGATAAATTATTAATGGAAAACATGTATTATTGATATAAATTTATGGAAACTACCAAAATTTAAATAAAAAATTTTCATATATAAAAAATGTATTCTAGGCACGAAAATTATAGACATAACCACCGTGATATATAAATACATGCGAAGGTTTGGTTGCGTTTGTGATCAGATCTCCAGCAGTAACGATAAAAGAGAAGTACGTCGATTATTGTTGTTGCATATGTTGATTAGAGAAGAATATTATTAGTTGGAGCAAATGATAAAATTTTGCGTTTTTCTCTGTCGTGTTGCATATTATAGTTAATAAATATTAATTATAAAATTTTTAAGATATAGAATTAAATAAAAAATTTCTTATAGAATATATATATATATATATATATATATATATATATATATATATATATATATATATATATATATATATATATATATATATACTTTATTATTTTTCTAAGATAAGAAATTGAATTATGGATTGGAAATACCTATTCTGTTTCAAATTATTTGCAAAACATACCTGAAGGATGCAAATTTTCATCTTGATATGTAATTCTGTGTTAACTTTTAAATAGCAAAAGAGAAAATACTTTAAAAAAATGGAAGAAATGCATTTTTGTGCCTTTAATCACACATTTTATTCTAGAATTTGAATAGGTTTTCAATAAAGTTTTCCTTCTTTCTAATTTGTGTGAATCTCTTCTTTAAACTGGAATTTCGAAGCTTTTTTTACATCAGCAACAATAGATTTGTGTGAGAATTTGAATATTAAAAATTGCATTAGAATTAAATTTACCAATCAAATCAATTTTATAATTTCGCATTTAAATATGGTAATTTAAATAAACAAGCTTTCATGTAATTTTATAAATTTTTTATCAGGCAGTAAATATTTTTATTCTATAACAGAAAAGAAACGGGCAGGAATTTATAGTGCATAAATTGAAAGTAAATAATCTTTCATGAATATTTAAATCCAAAACTCTACGAAAGTTCTTTTAAAAGAAGTGCAAAAGATCATTTTCAAAAGAAAAAAAATTACCTTCTATAAAATTGCATCTTTCAGGCATGTTTTACAAATAATTCTAAATGGTTTGAAACAGAAGAAATATTTACAGTTCCTAATTCTATATCTCATCTAAGGTCAATATTAAGGTTTGTTCTACATATAAGAACATTCGTTATTTAAATTCTCTAATAAAGTATTAAAATTTTTAAATGAAATTCATTAAACAATATGCATTTAGTTACAACTTGAAATTTGGTTGAAAAAAATATGGTTTCAACATTTGATTACCCAAATGAAATTTTTCAGCTTAACAGCAACAACATATAAAGAAGAGAAAATTAGAACAGGAAATTTTTTTCATCGTTAGTACTTGATATCTTGTCACAAATGTAACAGCTTTCAGACGCTTTTACTTATCATTGTGTTAGTTACGTAAATTTTCCAGCCTAGAACACTTTTACACATAAGAAAATTTCTGATTTAATTTTTGATAGTTTCATTCGATTTAGAAGAATAATACATGTGTTTAATTATTAAGTTTATAAAAACTTTTTATAATTTCAAATTATTGACCATCTATAAATGTTGGGTTGGATAATATTTTGGAAAATTCCAACTTATCACTGAAGAACTGTTTTATAGTTTTCTGCCTTGAGGGACTTGCAGTTTTACGATTATATATTTTATGTATTAGTTAACATTGATACCAAAACAAAATTTAAAAAAATATTCTACGGATCAATTATGAAAAATAATATAACAAGAGTTTTAATTACTCTAATTTACTTATTCAAATAGTACCAATCTTTAGACACATAAGCTGTTCTAACTAGATTGATTCATGCAAATGTATTTGTATGAAGTACACATCTAATTTCCTTTAAGAAATATCACTTGAAATTCACATTGAAGAAGAAATTCAAGAGTATAAACCTCATATGTATATTTCCAGACCCTATTTCTATGTCTGATCTTAAGGAAATAATGAGGTATGTTGTATAAGAACATTTCTTATTTAATTTAATGTATTAAAAATTTTACATAATATTTATTAATCACGTTATGCAACTTGAAAAACTAGAGTGAGAAAAAAATCAGAGTTTAACCTTCGCGCACTCAAACGAAATTTTTCTACGTTCAACATTTACGTCTAAAACAATGAGTAACATACTTCACTTTTATAGTTAGTGCTAGAGATCTGATCACAAATGAAACCAAACCTCAGCACGCATTTATACGTTTGGAGGAGTCTTTCAAAACTTTACTGCCTAGAATACATTTTTATAAAAGAAAATTGCTTACTTAAATTTTGGTAGTTTCCGTAAATTTATGACAATAATACATGTTTTACATTAAAAAATTATTATTTTAAAAACTTTATGTTTTCATACTATTGGCCCTATGTGAATGCTTTGTTGGATATATTTTTGAAAACTTCACCTTATCGTCGAAGAACTGTTTTGTATGTATTTTTCGTATAATAAATGAATAATTCTTTGCGTTATTCATATATCCTTAGGCATAAAATTATTGCTAAATATTGTAGCACACTAAAATAGGTTTAGGTAAAATTTCACTTTGGTATTTTTTCTTCTGAGAGTTATATTAAATTTAAGATTTATTATTTTTTCTTTGGATATGAATTTATTAATTTATATGAATTAATCACTAAGTGAATAAAGTTATGGCAGTAATTTATTTGTATTTTAGAACACAGCAAAGATATTAAAGTAAGAAAAATTACTTCATGCGGTAGGATAATATGAGATATGTAACGGACAGATTGTAACTTTTATAAAAGATGCTATTTTAGTAATTTTGACAAAAAAAATCTTGTACAATAGAGAAATTCTTGCGAACTGTTGCGAGATTTCGAAGTTCATTTTTTCATCAAGTTTTGAAGACACTCTTAAACATCATAATGTGACGGGCTACAAAACTATCCACTTTGTCCATAATACAATGGGACTCAAGTTGCTAATGCCCACATTTTGGCCTGCATCATTTTAAATAAATGCGAGTTATTCTCGAGCGCTGAAGTTGTGCTCCATTGTTTCAAGGCGTTTGGGCTCATGAACCTGGTTTGATGTTGATTTTACGCCACAACGCAAATATTAGCTAACACTTGAAATAAAAACATTCTTCTCCTTAAAAATTATTTGCAGTTTCGCAACCAAAATTATGAAAAGAAAATCTGAACTGAGGAACTAAAACAATTTCTTAATAATCTTTTTATAAGGTGTGATTATTATTAGATTTTACTTTTAAATTACAAAATAAATAAATTACTTGACTAATATAAATTAAAAAATACTCTAATCCTTCAACAGAAATACTATTGAATGAATTTTTTTAACATAAAGTATATATTTATAAAATAATTTTTGGCCCAATCAATCAAATGGCTTAAAAATATTTATCAACAAGATACCAAGGAATAAAAAGAATTATTTGCCAATTATAAAAAACGTTTCACAGCCATTTTTTGCTCGTTGTCTCTAAAGTTTTTGGTAAATAGCAGCATACAAAATTGACAGAAAAGTTATATTTACTAAAAAAATTACCAACAATTTAAATATATGTTAAAAAATAGTTTTTCGCATTAAAATTAGCACAGATTCTGCTACCTGATATACACAGAGTTAGGTATGTCAAAACACACTATTTTATGAAAAATGTCCTATAATATTAACTACTTAATAAAAGGGAAAGTTTTAATAAATAAAATTAAATGTCTTTAAGACATAAAATTGAAACAAAATGCTTGAATTATAAATGTAAAATTGATTTAATTAATGTTTATCAGCTGATATATAAATCTGGTATGATATAAAATGCATTCGTATCGACGTGCTATTCTTTTGATCCGAAACTAATTTTTAAAGAAATGGCACATTTCTAAAGAAATATCCCTAACCAGTGAAAAATTCATTTGTCTCATAGAGATTGTATTTCAGCAATATATTATTCGTGCTTTAAAATCAAATCTTTAAGAAATTTTGTCATGAATGCAACTTAAGTAAACAATCCTTTCAAACAAATGTGGTATTTATAAATTGTTCTCAATTTTGCAAGGTTCGTTATAAGAAACACTGAGAAAAAATCTTCTATATGAAAATTTCTCGCTTAATTATTTATGGTGCTAACATTGAAGGAATAAAAATCAGTATAGTTATTATCACAGTTTTAATGCCTGAAATGCTCATGCTATAATCGCCCTGTTTATATTTGGTTCGAAATGTGTTCTTTAAAAGTTATAATCGTACTACGGAAATAAAATTCCGCAAGCGTTTTCTGAAATATTTGGAATTTTGCTTCAGAAATTTAGATATTTATGTTTATTTTCAAAACCACAAAAATCATTTTAAAAAGGAATCCTGAGATTAAATAAAACGTGATTTCTAAAGGCTATAATTTTGTGAATTGGAATTGACTCGAATCTTGGCATTAATCTATGTAAAGTATAATTGCGTGAAAGAACAAGATATATGATAGACTGATAGAGAACAACTTTCAATAAAACGGTAATAAAAAAATTAAACAATGCTGTGTCTCTGATATCTATTCATTCGAGTTAAATTCAGAAACCGATAGAACAAAGAGGAAAAGAAAAGTAATTGTAAGGCATATTTTTTGTAGGTAACTCTACAGCATCTTAAATGCGTAGAAATCATAAAGAAAAATTTAAACACAAACTTTCAAAAACTGTATAACGGACTTTAATATATATGAGATTATATGCATATCTACATTTGTATTTACAACACGTTAATAAGTATGGAATTAAGCCTTTCTCCATATTAAAATTATGGAACTATAATATTTACACATTTCGGAGTTTTTTTATATTATGCTAAACCTGTGTGAAAATCTAGAAATTTTAAAGTGCAATAAATTATATACTTTTCAAAAATGAAAATTAAATTTATATTTACAGGTTAATATATATATAAGTATCTACACAATTTTATAAATTCTCTAGAGGTAGAGTGAACATATTATTTCAATAATATGCTTGTGATTTAATTACAATCATAAAAAACATTTGGTTTTATGCTTGTAAGTCAATACAGAATAGGCCAAATTATGACAAAAATTTAACACTAACACATTAAAAAAAGCCATACGATTCATTTCTTATATTATCGCAAGAGACGTAAAGAAAAATAACCTACATCTCTGTAAAAAACGCAACGAGGAAGTTTTAGCAATTCAAATGATATAACAAATAAAATATTTTATATAAGAAAATTTCTAATTTAAAATTTGGTAGTTGCATTGAATTTATATTAATAACAAACGTTTTATACTCATGCGCATTATTTATTCAAGAAATTGATGTTTTCAAATCAATTGCCTTGTCTGGATGATTTGCTGGATACGCTTATGTAATATAACAAAATATTGTGTGCTAATCACAGTTTTACATTTTATTTTTTCTGAGATACTTGCAATTAAGCATTTCTGTAATTTAGATATTAATGAGAAAGTTGGCTATTATATTAATTTAAAATGGATTTCTGAATAATTAACTTTTAATTTAATGAAAAGAGATTCAAAGAATGATTTAAAATTTTAAATTACTTTCTTCAAAACCTTAATCCCTACAAATACTTATTATTAGATTGATTCACCTAATTGTCCTGTTATTGAAAAGCGTATTATATCTATGAATACAATCGGGTTTTAATATAAACATTGCAATAGACATTACAAATTTAAAGTGATAGAGATCCAAATCGGAGAAGGCAGAATAATGTAGAATGCTAGGAAATATTAGTTTAACGTTTGGGATGGTATACAATCTTTTGAGTAAAATACACACTCATCCATTCAGATAATTTCGCTCCTTCTGGAGCGAATATGCACTGTTCCTTCTCCACTTCGCACTTCATGTTTTGGAAATTCAGCGCTGCACAGGATTTTCCAAAATATTCATCACAAATAAAAATGAAATTAATATAACCACATCAACATCCACATTGCGGAAAGGATTTTTTATGTTTATGCACTAGAGGGAAGAATATCTGCATGTCAAACAAAGAGAGGAGTTGATTCAGAATACATACAACTGCCCTTCATGAATGTGCGTGATTGGTTTCCGGTGAGAAATTGACCAATAAAATTGCGATGAGGTTGGGACACATCATAAGGAATAAAAGATTTGTCGATATGACAAAAGAAGACATCATAGCCAGTATCGATTGCTACGTGGTCCCCCTGACCGATGAAGACCTCTCCAAGTTAAAGCCCCAGGCTTTACCGTCAGCGCCTCCTGCAGAAAAGATTTTCCGAGTGAACCTAAGGCTTCTACGAGTCAAGAGAGAGCTACTCCTCTGCCAACAACACATGACTCTTAGCCTCTCTCAGAAAGCAGTATTGAATAATGTTTAATACTTTATAAGATTTAACGGAATATAGATTAACCTTATTGATAAGCACTTTACGTTTAAGTAAATACATAAACTGTTGTAATTTTAGTCTAAAATGAGTAAAGTATAAATATTGTAAACATATTTAAAACATCCGTGTACCCACATACACGAATATTTCTAGGGGCATTCCTACTTCGCGAATTTTCAGCGTTCGAGATTTGGAGAAAAATCTTTGATTACCAATTTACTTATTCAAACTATACCAATCGTTTTACATATAAGCTGTTCTCACTTGATTGATTCATCTAATTGTGTTGCTATGAAGTACACATCTTTTTTCTATTAAGAAATATAACTTGAAATTAAAATTGAAAAAAAAAACAAACTAAAATATAAAGCGAATAGACGAAACGCCAAACCTGAGATGAAATTAATGTTATGTAAGTTGTCGGGAAATTTCAGTTTAAAATTTGGAATGAGATGTTGAATTTGGAGATATTAATGGAAACCCGTTCCCCCTCATATAGTTTCGCATTAGAAACTAATGCCTTTGACTTGGTATGAATAATTGATACTGATAAAGTTTGTAATTAGGAAGTTCAGACTAATAATGGGAATTTATAGGACTAGACTGTATTTATTTACGATTATATATTTACAATCACTAAAATACTAACTTAACACAAAAGTAAAATATTTCATCATTTTATATATTAGGTATATAAAAGAGGCTAATATAATAATAGCAACTTTAATGTATTGGTTTAAAATATTTGGTACATTATAAAAAATGTAAGTAACCATAAAGTCTTATTAAGTAGCCCATGAGCTAGTTAATCACAGCTGCTATCATTAAGTGTGAAACTGAATTTTGAAATAATTTTGTAAGGGTCTTTATTTAATAACTATCTATAATTTCATTCATATTTTTAGATGCATGTGTAAATGCGTGAGGCTGCGAAGGAAACAAAATTTCAATGATTATAAGATTGATTATTTTTTGCATAATTAAAACATAATTTTATCAAAAATGTTTTATATACTAAGTTATCTTTTTCGAAGGATTTTTCAAAGAATCTACAACTTCCTGAAGTAGGAGTTTGCTTATAACTTTTGAAACTAATATAAGAAACCGAGAAAGAAGTTGCTTAATATTTCACTTTTGATTTTGTTTTTCTGAGTTACAAATAGTTTCAAGTCGATTTGTTGTAGAGACTTAGAGTTTCCGGGCAGAATATTAGTTTTGCTGTTTGCTTTAAATTTTCATATTTTCCTTCTTCTTTCAAACATGCAAAATGCCTGTCTGAAACAGCAACCAACAGTTTCAAGATCAGAAAACAATGGAACACAGAGTAATAAAAAGGAAGAGCAAAGTTTTGTTTTGCTTGACATTCAAATGGATATTATCTCACATTTTTTTATATCGAGATGAATATTAAAATAGGTTTTCCTTCCGAATTCACACAAATGAGAATCATTGGCATAAAGTTTGAAGCAAGAAGCCAATGAAACTCATTTTCATTTTAGCTTAACTTTTTTAAAGTTTTTTCCTCTTCGAAGAAAATCAGCAACTTCTTACTTGTTTATAAAACAATTACAAAATAGCCAACTAAACTTTCATTATTGTATATTGGTAGTCACATTCTTAAATCATAAACACATTGAAGAAATTATAGATAATGCAAAACTGAACTTACATTATTGAAAGTTGCAAAAATTAATTTTCTTTAGAGCTAAACAATAATTTTAAAACAGCTTGACCAGAATCGTAATATTTTTAAGCAAATGCAAGTACCACGAAAAGGAAAAAATGTCCATATCTTCTAAAATAACGTGCAACCAAACTTCGCTGGATACATAAAGATGTCGCTCAGAAAGTGTCGTACACATGATCATTTTATATATAAATTCTTCTTATTGTATTGAAACTGCAAAAGCAAATTACGTATTTTATGTGTACTTGTGTGAGATAGACAGGGAGAGAGAGAGAGAGAGAGAGAGAGACTTTACTATGCAGAACAATCAATTTACATCATTGTTCATTTTTGTTTGTACTGTTGAATATAAATATTTTATATGTATGAGAGAGAGAGAGAGAGAGAGAGAGAGAGAGAGAGAGAGATTATTATGTTCAGTACAAACAAATTTAAATAATTTTTTATTTTTGTTTGCAATGTTGAATATGAATATTTAAAAGCAAAATTTTGTATTATTCTGTCATAATTATGTTCATATCTTACTTCTTTCTAGAAGGTGTTCAATCACACAACTAAGAAAAAGGAAGTAAGTCTAGGAAAGATTTAATATCAGAGTAAATATTTTTTTGATTGATAATATGTCATGCAAAGTGCAAGTGGCTGAAATTTTGGATTTTTGTAAGAAGCCAATGAATGTAAGAAGCAAGAAGCCAATGAAACTCATTTTTATTTTAGCTTAACCTTTTGAAAGTTTTTTTTCCTCTTCGAAGGAAATCAGCAATTTCTTACATGTTTATAAAGTAATTACAAAATAGCCAACTAAACTTTCATTATTGTATATTGGTAGTCACATTCTTAAATGAGAAACGCATGGAAGAAATTATAGATAATGCAAAACTGAGCTAACATTACTGTTAGTGGCAAAAAGTAATTTCCTTTACAGCTAAACAATACATTTAAAACAGCTTGACCAGAATCGTAATATTTTTAAGCAAATGCAAGTACCACGAAAAGGAAACAATGTCTATATCTTCTAAAATAACGTGCAACCGGACTTCATTGGATAGATAAAAATGTCGCTCAGAAAGTGTCGTACACATGATAATTTCTTATGTAAATTCTTCTTATTGTATTGAAACTGCAAAAGCAATTTACGTATTTTATGTGTATTTGTGTGAGACAGACAGAGAGAGAGAGAGAGAATTTACTATGCAGAACAATCAATTTACATCATTGTTCATTTTTGTTTGTACTGTTGAATATAAATATTTTATATGCATGAGAGAGAGAGAGAGAGAGAGAGAGAGAGAGAGAGAGAGATATTATTATGTGCAGACATTGCTGAGCATGACCACCTCTCTGTAGAATCAAAGAGTCTTATCATGCATCTCTTAGGTGTATCCGATATGTCCTCGCTGGATAGATAAAGATAAAGTATTCCATGTGTATACCGTATTTTGTCAAAGTTGTTCCGGTTAATACACCTGGCATTTCCAGGCTCTTTGTTACACTTTTGATTGGCAATGTGTGTAGAGATTGAAAATGTCAGGATGCAATAAAATTTGTTTGACAAAATCTTTGTAAAGCAAAGTGCTATGAATAGTTGATTGTTTTTTATATACAAGAACAACCAAAATGTGAGCCCAGAAAATGTAAAAGTTAGCAAAGCTAGAGAGGGTAGGTTTTAAGATTATTGACATTGGACTGTGAAATATTGAGTGATAGATAAGAACAACAAACTTCTACTTTGCTCCTACTAGGAATCGATAGTATTTCGCATATTTTGAGAGAAATTATAAATTGTTTTCTAAATGGAAAAAAGAGAAAGAATTGAACAAAAGGAAAATCAATGCGCTAAGTAATTAAGTGATATTTTGTTATATGTTGTTTAAAATACCATCATTTAGAACAAGATATTATTTGCTTTATTGAATTTCACAGGATGTGTTTCTTAGTGCGATTCAAATTAAAATGTAAATTTTTTTCTAACTATTGAATTAGGCAAGATTTGAATTGTAAAAAAATTACAAAAGTATAGTAAAAATGTATGGAAAGATAAAAAATGGAAAAAATATTATGAATAATTAATCAATAAAAAAGATAGGTAAAAATAATTCAACTATGGTAAAGATGCCAAAAATATATCTTGATGAATATGCACCTAGTACGTTTAGGGAAAATTGATGAATGTAAAATGAGATTAATTTTTCAATTTAACAATTACAATCATAAGCAAATATACAATCTATAAAATAATACAAGAACGTGCAATAAAAATAGCATTTGAGATAAAGGAATTTGTTTTTGTTTAAACTGAAGTTACCTGGGTAGGCTAGGTAAATTAATTTTTACAAGATTTTATTAATTATATAAATTATTACTTTTATTTCAATGAAAGAATAAATAAACCATTTATAACTATATTGTTTTAACTATATAGTAAAACTATATAGTTAAAACTATATAAGTATAAAACTATATAGTAAAATTTAAATCCAAAACAATACGGAAATTCTTTTTAAAAAAGTGCAAAAGATCTAGTTCAAAATGAAAAAAAAATATTCCTTCTAAAAAATTGCATCCTTTAGGCATGTTTTCCAAATAATTTAAAATGGCTTGAAACAGAAAATGTATTTCCAGTCCCTAATTCAATGTCTTATCTTTGGAAAATAAGAAAGTATGTTTCATAAGAACTTTCTTATTTATTTTTCTCATATGTTGAAAATTTAATGATACTTATTATAATATGCAACATCAAAGTTATATAAAGGAAAAGATCATATTCCAACATTTTCTCATTTTAAGGATATACTTCTCTAATTAACACATAGATTGAAAATAATGTGACGTACTTTTCTTTTACTGTTCATGCTCTAGAGATCTGGTTCAAAAACGAAACCAAACCTCTGCATACTTTTACACAACACGGTGGTTTGTCCATAACTTTCATGTCTAAAATAATTTTTTATGTAAGGAAATTTCTTATTTAAATTTTGGTAGTTTCCGTAAATTTATATCAATAATACATGCTTTACATTAATAACTTATCAATTAAAAAATTTTATTTTTATATTGGCCATCTGCAAATGCTTTGTTGGATATATTTTCGGAAAATTTCACAACTTATCACCGGAGAACTGTTTTGTAATTATTTTCCTAGGAAATTGCACTTAAACTCCTATAATTCGTGGGAAAAAAACAAAATTTTAAAAAGAAGTATGCAGAATAATTATGAAAAATAATAAGTAGAGATTTGAAGAAAAATCTTTCATATTACTAATTTACTTATTCAAACAAAACTAATGTTTTGACTTTTAAGCTGTTCTCACTTTATTGATTCATATAATTATGTTGTTGTTAAGTACACATCTTATTTCCATTAAGAAATATAATTTAAAATAATTATTGAAGGAGAAACTCAAATATAAGGCGAATAGATGAAACGCCAAGCTTGAGATGTCAAAATGATGTTGAGTAAGCTGTCGGGAAATTCCAGTTTAAAATTTGGAATGAGATGCTGCCTTTGCAGATATTTATGGAAACTCTTTCCCTCATTTAGTTTCACTCAAGAAACTAGTGCTCTTGAGTATGTTTGAATAACTGATACTGATAAAGTATGTAATTAGGAAGTTCAGATCAGTTAAGGAAATGCATGGGATGAGACAGTATTTATATTAATTTTAATTATATATTAAATATTTATTTACATTTATATGTTTATTATCACTAAAAGACAAAATTAGCACAAAAATGAAATATCTTCATTGTTTTATCATTAGCTGTAAAAATTCGCTAGCATAATAATAGAATTTTAATGTATTGCATTTAAATATTTGGGTCATTATAAAAAAGGAAAATAAGCATTAAGTCTTATTAAGAAACTCATAAGCTATTTAATCACTACTGCTATTATCAAGTGTGAAATATAAAATTATTGAATATTTCATTAAAGGTTTTCACTTATTAAACAATTAAACTTTGACTTATATTTTTAGCTGTGTGTTTAAATGTGTGAAGCTGTTAAGGAAACAAAATATCAATGATTATAAGATTGATATTTTTTGTAAATTAAACATAATTTTATCAAAAATGTTTTATGTACTGCGTTGTTTTTTTGAAAGATTTTGCCGAGAATTTACAATCTGCTGAAGAACGAATTTACTTATTACTGTTGAAACTAATATAAGGAACCAAGAAAAAAGCAATTGCTTGATATTTCATTTCAGATTTCGTTTTTCTGAGGTATTAATAATTTCATTTTGATTTGATGTAAAGAATTTGTGTTCGTGTGCAGAATATTAGTTGTGCTGTTTGTTTTAGGTTGTATTATTTTTTTTCCTTTTGTGTTTCTAAACTCTATCTCGCAAAACGTCTGTCTGAAATAACAGATACTTGTCAAAGATAGTGCAAAACAGATTCTAGTTCAGAAAAAAATAGAACAAAGAGTAATAAAAAGTAACAGCAAAGTTTTGTTTTGTTTTACATTCAAATGGATATTATCTCATATTTTTTTTTATCGTGATGAATTGTGAAACAGGATTTTCTTCCGAAATGAAGACAAGCAAGAGCCATTGGTCTAAAATCTGAAGCAAGAAGCCAAAGAAAGTCATTTTCATTTTCGTTTAAGACTGAAAACCTTTCGAAAGTTTTTTCCTTCGAAGGAAATCCACAATTTCTTATTTGTTTATAAAGAAATTGCAAGATAACCAACTAAATAGCCTGATCAGTGTTGGAATCTTTTTAAGCAAATGCAAGTACCATGAAAATTAAAAAATAAACCTCAGTTCTTAAACTACGTGCAACCAAACTTCGCTAGACAGACAAATCGTATGTCTTATACATGATCATTACACTAACAAATAAATTTTTCTTAGTGTAAATACAAATTGCGTATTTTATATGTGAGTATGAAACAGAGAGAGAGAGAGAGAGAGAGAGAGAGTTAGAAAGAGAAAGGGTTAGAGAACGACAGTTAGAGAGAAAAAGGGTTAGAGAGAGAGTTATAGGGAGAACAGGTTAGAGAGAGAGAGAGAGACTTTACTATGCGAAATAATCAATTTACATCATTGTTTATTTTTGTTAGAATTGTTGAATATGAATATTAAAGAATATGCTGGTTTTACTCGATCTAAGGAAACTGTTGATGAACGATCTTTCAGCTGCATGTTGATTGTTTTTGATGATCGTTGAAATACCTTGTATGGTCTGGTGTATGGCTGGCTTAAAGGAGGTTGATGGTCAGTGCATATGAGTGTAATGTTGCAAATCTGGATGCGCAAAAATGGGATTTTGTCCGTGTTGACAAACACTGACAGGATTGAGCTTGTTCATCTGTTCCCTCACATTTGTTGCAAATGTCTTGTCTAAGTATTGTTTGCTGTCAAATTCATTGAACATATCCGCTAGCAAAACAAGAGATTTTCTTTATACAAGTTCAGCACTAGTTGACTGTAAATCATTCATAAAGGCAGTTCTAATAACTAAAATGATGAGTAATGTGTCTGTCCATCTAGGATTTTCATGGGTCTTAAAACTTTTCAAATGGCGGTTAAACCTTTCGATGATACCATTTGATATCGGATGATATGTTGTAGTGCGTATCCGATTGGTACCAGTTAGAATTAGCAATTCGTGGAAAAGTGCAGATTCTAAATGTCTTCCTTGGTCAGTAGTGATTTGGGAAGGACACTCAAATCTCGAGATCCACCCATTGAAAAGAGCTTTACATACGGTTGAAGCTTTGGCATCAGAAATAGGAACTACATCAGGCCATCTGGTGAAACGATTGATAATTGCGAGACAATATATATTACTATAACTTGGAGGTAGGTTTCGTAGTAGGTCAAGAAGAATTTGCGAAAATCGAGAATCTGGTAAGTTAAATGCACCTAATGGAATCTTTGTATGTTTTTGAATTTTAGAACGTTGACAGGGTTCACAATATTACTCCCTCTGATGTATTTATACATGTTGGGCAAAATGTATCGTGAACTAATCAACTTTTTACTTGTGGATATTCCCGGATGAGAAAGTCTGTGTCGTTGATTAAAAATGATTTGGCGACTTACTTTTGGAATAAATGGTCGAGGTTTGCCTGTCAACATACCACAATGTAAATGCACATTTAAAATAAGAATAAATGTTTCCTCCAATTCAAAAGCGGATGGATTTTGAAGTTGAATCAGTTGAAAACTATTAAACTATTAATTACTATCGAATATCAGTTGAAAACTATTAAATGTAGTCTAGGTGTCTCAGCTGAAGTGGGGAACATTTATCGGGTTTCTATTTGAAGGCATAAATAAGTGGCTTTTGATCTGTGTAGATTGTAAATTTACGACCTTCAAGTAAATGTCTACATTTTTTTATTGTTGTGTAAATTGCCAATAATTAGCGACCAAATTTTTTGACTTTTAATGAGTTTCATTGACATAATAGCGGTTGGTTCCCATGTATTATCAATAAATTAACTGCATGACCGAACCACCAACTGCAACGTCACTAGTATCAACTTGAACACATATTTTCGCACCTGAAATTGGGTGTCTAAGCAAAGTTGCTTTTGAAAAAGCGTTTTTGGCGTCAGAAAATGCACGTTTTGTTATTTCATTCCATTGAAGAATTTCGCAAGATTTTATTCGTGTAGAATATTTAATTATTTTTTTTTATTTTGAATACCTTCCAGAAATATATTTAATGGAGCAAAAATGTCTGTGGCTTTAGGTATACAATGTCTATAAAATTTAATTAAACCTAGAAAACGCCTCAGTTGAGTAATTGTAGTTGGTTTTGAAAATTTGAAAATGTAACCTATGCTGTGGGAAAGAGGTTTGATACTAAATTCTGAAACTTTAATTCCCAAAAATTCTATCGTAGGAACGCCAAAAATGCATTTAGAAGTTCTTATAATCAATTCATTATGATCTAAACTTTGAAATAAGTTTTTTAATTGTTCTCAGTATTCTTCAGGTGAGTGAGAAGTAACTAAAATATCATCCACAAAGGCATAGACAAAAGGCAGATTACGAGTCACGAGGTTACGAGAAAGGCAGATTACGAGATGCTTCATTTGTAAATCTCTGAAATGTTGATGCAGCATTACAAAGTCCAAATTGCATTCTAGTACTTTCATATAATCCGAATGGGTTAATTATAGCAGTTTTATGTATGTCATTAGGAAGAATGGAGAGATAAAAAATGGAAAAAAATATTATGAATAATTAATAAAAAAGCTAGATAAAAATAATCAGATATGGTAGGGATGCTAAAAGTATATCTTGATGAATATACACCTTAAATTCACTTTGAAGACTTGATGTTCACATAGCAGAAGAAACTCAAATAAACCTCATATGAATATTTCCAGTCTCCAATTCCATATCTAAACTTTGGGAAATATTAAGTTATATACTAAAAGAACATTTCTTATTTAATTAAAAATTTTACAAAATATTTATTATTCATATTATGCAACTTGAAAACTAGATGGAGAAAAAAAATCAGATTTTATCCTTCGCTCACTCAAACGTAATTTTTCTCAGTTCAACATTTACGTCAAAAACAATGAGTGACATACTTTTCTTTCATAGACAGTGCTAGAGATTTGATCACAAATGAAACCAAACCTCTGCATGAATTTATCTGTTACGGAGGTGACTCGCAAAAATTTCTCGTTTAGAATACATTTTTATATAAGAAAATTTCTTATTTAAATTTTGGTAGTTTCGGTAAATTTACAACAATAAGACATGTTTTACATTAAAAAGTTATTATTTTAAAAACTTTATATTTTCATACTATTGGCCATATGTCAATGCTTTGTTGAATATATTTTTGGAAATCTTCACAACTTATCGTTGAAGAACTGTTATTAGGTATTTTTCCTAGAGGGAATTGCAGTTATACGATCCTAAAATTATATGTTAATCATAATTAATACAAAAAATCTAAAAAAAACTGCAGGAAAATTATGAAAAATATTGAGTAGAGATATAGAATGAAATCTTTGATTAGCAATTTTCTTATTCAAACAATATCAATCTTTTTACATATAAATTGTTCTCACTTGATTGATTCATCTAATTTAGTTAAAATGAAGTACATATCTTTTTCCATTCAGAAATATAACTTGAAATTAAAACTGTGATGCTGCCTTTGGATGTTTGTGATGCTGCCTTTGGAGATATTTATGGAAACCCTTTCCCTCATATAGTTTCACGGTAGAAACTAATGCTGTTGACTATGTATGAATAACAGATACTGATAAAGTTTGTAATTAGGAAGTTCAAATAAATAATGGAAATTTATGGGACGAGACAGTAAAAATACACTAAAATACAAACTTAACACAAAAAGTAAAATATCTTCATCTTTTATTATTAGGTATATAAAATAGGTTAATATAATAATAGCGACATAAATGTATTGGTTTGAAATAATTGGTACATTAAAAAAATCGAAGTAACCATAAAGTCTTATTAAGTAGCCCATGAGCTAGTTAATCACAGCTGCTATCATTAAGTATGAAACTGAATTTTGGAATAATTTCTTAAGGGTCTTTATTAAAAAACTTATTAAATCTTTATATTTTCATTTATATTTTTAGCTGCGTGTGTAAACGTGTGAGGTTGTGAAGGAAAGAAAATATCAATGATTATAAGAGTGATTATTTTTTGTAATTTAAACATAATTTTATCAAAAATATTTTATCTGCTGCGTTATCTTTTTCAAAGGATTTTGCAAATAATCTACAACTTTCCGAAGATAGAGTTTGCTTATAGCTTTTGAAACTAATATAAGGAACCAAGAAAAAAGTAACTTTTTGATATTTCATTTCAGCTTTTGTTTTTCTGAGGTACAAATAATTTCATGTTGATTTGATGTAAAGAATTTGTTTTTGTGGGCAACACATTAGTTGTGCTGTTTGCTTTAAGTTTTCATATTTTCCTTCTTCTTTCAAACATTAAAATGCCTGTCTGAAATCGCAATCAGCAGTTTTCAAGATATGAAAACAACGGAACACAGAGTAAGAAGAAGGAATAGCAAAGTTTTGTTTTGTTTGACATTCAAATGGATATTATCTCACATTTTTCTCTATCGAGATGTATTGTAAAATAGATTTTTATTCCGAAATGAAGACAAATAAAAGTCATTGGCATAAAATTTGAAGCAAGAATCCAATGAAACTTGTTTTCATTTTCGTTTAACCTTTTGAAAGTTTTTTTCTTCGAAGAAATCAGCAATTTCTTACTTGTTTATAATGCAATTACAAAATAACCAATTAAACATTCATAACTATATATTGGTAGTCACATTATTAAATGAGAAACACAAATTCCAAGAATTTGCAAGAAAATTGCAAGAAATAATAGACATGACAATACAAAACTGAATAACGTTATTGTAAGGGGCAAAAATACTTTCTTTTACATTTAAACAATAATTTTAAAACAGAATTATAGAATAATAATTTTAGAACAGAAGAAAAAATTATAATTCTCTTTGGTGTATGCGATATATCCTGAGTATTCCTTGTGTATATTGTATTTTGTCCAAGTTGTTCGGGTAAATACGACTGGATTTTTCTGGCCGTTCGATACACATTTGATTGGCAATATGTAGAGAGAATAAAAAGGTCAGGATGCAATAAAATTTGTTTCGCAAATTCTTTGTAAAACGGAGTACTGTGAATAGTTGATTGTTTTTTATATACAAGAATAGCCAAAATGTGAGCCCAGAAAATGTAAAAATTAGCAAGGCTAGAGAGGGTAGGTTTTAAGAATATTGACATTGGACTGTGAAATATTCAGTGATAGATAAGAACAACAAACTTCTACTCTGCTCCTGCTACGAATCGATAGTATTTCGCATATTTTGAGAGAAATTATAAATTGTTTTCTCCATGAAAAAAAGAGAAAAATTGCACAAAAAGAAAATCAATATGCTAAGTAATTAAGTGGTAATTTTTTATATGTTGTTTAAAATGCCATCATTTAGAACAAGATATTATTTGCTTCATTGAGTTTCACAGGATGTGTTTCTTAGTGCGATTGAAATTACAATTTAAAGGGTTTTTCCAACTGTAGAATTAGGCAAGACTTTAATTGCAAAGAAATTACATAAGTATAGTAAAAATGAATTAAAGGATAAAAATATTATGAATAATTAATCAATAAAAAAGACATATAACCATCATAGTCCCACAAGCTTTCATGCCTAGAATACTTTTTTTGATCAGAAAATTTCTTTTTTAAATTTTGGTAGTTTCTGCAAATTTATTACAATAATACATGTTTTACATTAATAATTTATTAAAAATATAGTATTTTTATATTATTGGGCATCTGTGAGTAATCATTCGCTTCATTGAATTTTACAGCATGTGTTTCTTAGTGCAATTGAAATTACAATTTAATGATTATTTCCAACTATAGAATTATGCAAAACTTTAGTTGAAAGAAAATCACAAAAGCACAATTAAAATGAATGGTGATATATAAAAGGAAAAAAATAATATGAATAATTAATTAATAAAAAAGATAGGAAAAAATAATTTAAATATGGTAGGGATGCTAAAAATATATCTTGATGAATATACACCTAATGCGCTTTGCAAAAAATCATGAAAGTGAAATTAGATTAATCTCTCATTCAATTTAACAACCAAAGATACAATCCTTGAAATTATGCAAGAACTTTCAATATAAAGAGCATTTGATTTAAAGAAATTTTCATCTGTATCAACTGACGTTCCCTAGGTAGGCTAGGTAAATTACTATTTTTAAGAGATTTCATTAATTTTATAAACTATTGCTTTTATTACTATGAAAGAATAAATGAACTATTTATAACTGTATATTATTTGTATTCCATCTCTATATGTAATTCTGAGTTATTTTTCAAACAGCAAAAGAGAAAACATTGAAAAGAATATAGAAGAAATGCATTTGTATGCATTAAACACACTTTTAATCAAATATTTTAATAGGAATTGATTTAAACTTTTCTTTACACTAGAATTGCTAATCTCTTCTTTATAAACTGGAACTCTTCGAACCTTTTCCTTACATGATATATTTGTTGTATATATCGTGTTGTGTGTATCGATTTATGCAATATATGCAAAGATATATTTGTTGGAGAACTTTAATTTTAATAAAGCATTAGAATTAAATTTATAAATCAAATCAATTTTAGAATTTCACGTACACTAAATTAAATAAACAAGTTTTCATATAATTTTAAATTCTTAATAGGCATTTAAAATTTTTAATTTAATAATATAAAAGAAACGTGTTTAATTTTATAGTACATAAAATGAAAAAAATATGCTCTCTCTCTGTTAAAATTTAATTCCAAAATCGAACGAAAGTTTTCTTTAAAAGAAATACAAAATATTTGGTTGAAGGTGCAAAAAATCCTTCTAAAAATTTGCATCCTTCATGTATGTTTTATAAACAATTCAAAATGGTTTGAAACCGAAGAGATATTTTCAGTTTCTTATTGTATTTCATATCTATAAGCGAAATCTTTAAGAAGGTATATTCTATAAGACAATTTCTTATCCATGAGTTCTCTAATAATATATTATAATTTTTAAATGAAATTCACTAAACACATGTAAGTAATTGGAATTTGAAAGTTGAATGGAAAAATAATCAGATTTTATTATTCACTCATTCTAAAGAATATTTTTGTTAACAATCACATCAAAAGTGATGGGAAATACTTTCCTTTTATCATTAGTACTAGAGATCTATTCACAAATGAAACTAAACCTCCGTATACATTAAATATAATTACATTGTATTTCTACGAGGTGTGTCAAAAGTAGTTTTTGATATATGAAATTTTTTTTCAAATTTTAGTAGTTGAATTTATAAAAATAATTCCTATTTTAAATTAATCAGTTATCAAATTAAAAAAAAATTATTCATATTTTGTCACATAATTGGCTCTCTGTGACAGCTTTGTTTGACGTATTTTTGTAAAATTTAAAATTATTGCTGAAGATATGGTTTAAGGTTGGTTTTCCTGTGGGAGTTGTAATTATAAGTTCCTGTAGCCTATAATTTAGTTTACAATGATACCAAATCAAGATTAAAAAAATAATTCTACAGAACAATTAAATTAAAAATTAATAAACACATATTTAAAGAATATAATATCTAATTTCTGATTTTCTTATTCAAACAAAAGAAATCCATAGAAACGCAAGTTCTTATTACCAGATTGATTTATCTAATTGGTTTGCTTTTGATTGCGCTTCTTATTTTTATTAAGAATTGTATCTCTAAATTAACGTCGAAAAAAAAATTCGAATATAAAGTTAATATATCAAACTCCAAGCTTGAGATGACAGACTAATATTGAATAAGCTGTCATTAAATTCCAGTTTAAAATTTTAAATGAGATTCTGCCTTTGTAGATATATGACTACCCATTCCTTCATAAAGTTTCATTTAAGAAACTAGTGTTTCTGACTATGTATAAAAAGTGCAGCTGCTGTTGGCAAAAGATGGGAGACTATTGTCAGATGCAATGCCATCCCCAACAGCCAGCCGCGTGCAATGGTGGTTGCTTCAGGATGGCGACGGGTCACGACTACCTCCAGAAGCATCTCCACAGGATCGGCCTTGCCGATACTCCCCTCTGCCCCCTGTGTTCTACAGGCGAGCGTACAGCCGAACACCTGGCTTGCTGTGATGCTCTGGAACAGGCCGACGACGACTTTTATGGGCGGGCTGGACTCTACTGGGAAGCTCAGTGCCAAATGGCCAATCGGCCACGGGCGGGCGTTGGATGATGAAGAAGACTAAGTATAAAAACTGATACTCTTAAGGTTTGAAATTATGAAGTAAAAATGATAGATGGGAATGCAAGGGACGAGGTACCAAATAATTTACGAGGCAAATATTAAGCAATAATTTAGTTTTACTCTTCTTTACATGAACTTTAAAAATCAAAATTGCACAAGACTAAAAAACTTGCATTATTATCATTATGTTATTAGGTCTATAAAAGGCACTAATGCAACAATAGTAACGATGCACGAAGAGAGAGAGCATTGGCAATTTTTGAGAGAAATGGTCCTGAGAGCTACTTTTGGTGCTGTTCTAGAAAATAACACCTGGAGAAAAAGATATAAATTTTAGTTATAGAAAATTTGTAAAAAGGAGAACGTTATCAAATCAATAAAACTGTCCAGAATTAGATGGTCAGGACACTTACTGAGAATGAGTACAGAGAGAATACCTCTCAAGGTCTGCAGGGCCACCTCTTTCTGTAGAAGACCAAAGGAGACATGGAAGGACTGCCTGGAGGAAGACTGCCATACCTTAAGTCAAAAAATAGAGATCGATTTATGGAAATAGGGCAGAATGGCAGAGACATCTGAAGAAGGCCAAGGTCCACAAAGGGTGGTCTTGCTAATGTTGATGATGATAATAGTAACAATAATGCATTTGGCTTGAAAGTTTTGGTATCTATTATAAAAAACAAAGTCACAACATTAGTCTTGCTAAGTAGCCCATAAGCTGGTTAATCATTGGAAACTCATTGAATTCTGAAATTTTATTATATATTTTATTAAAATTTATTTACAAATATTGTTCTTTTGAAGAATAGATTGTTGATTTCAAAATCACGAAACATATTTGTTATGTTCAGAGAATGGAGTAAGTTGTTAGTCTTATATGTCAGGGTCGTTATAAATTCATTTTTTTTAAAACTGGAAGTTAGTCATTAACCAACAATTAATGATATTTATTCTTCCGAGAATGTCGGGTTGTTTCAGCATGCCTTGATGAAATTTAAAATGAAGTGTAATTCTTATGAATGTTTATGTAATTTAAAATGATATGTAATTTTTTATTTTCTGGTCGCACATGAAACAATAAAAATAATTATATTCTAGTACTCACATTTAAATCTATTGAAATATAATAATACAAACAAATTTTGTTTCATAATATCATTATTTTTCATGCCGAAATCCTCACAGTAACTAAATAGCATTCAGAAGAATAAAAATAATTAACTTATAATTTCTTAAAAGTCAAAACATGTTTTATCTTTTCACATTCACATTTTTGTGTATGTATGTTATGATTGGCTTTTAAACTCTTAATAAAAAGATTAATCTATGATGGATGAAAAGATTCAATGGATAGTTTCATTCATTCGATTCAATGATTGAATAGTTTGATTCAATAGAGAATTTTTTAAAGCTAATAACAAATTTAGGAACTTAGTCCTAAATTTAGTCTTTAGTGACTTAGTTTCCTTTGTGACAAAAACAAGCTTAAAATGATTATTTTACAAGTGGCAATAAGGACTCGAATATTGCCCACTGTACTGGTTTCTCACCTTATATCTTATCGTATGTGCGCTGGAGAAGTTCGCTTTTTACATTCATTTGCATAACTCGCTAAGGAATTTTCTGGTCCCTTCTTCTTCGCCTTGCATTTTTAATATTCGGGAGTGTATGAATTAATTATATTTAAGGTTTGAAATTTTGAAGTACAGCGCGGAAGAAAATCAATAAAATAATAATCAATAACAGTGGGGGTACAATCTACCCGGTAAATATATTTATTTAGGTTTATTTATTCACATGCATTAAATAGAATTACAGAAAAGTAAAATATCTTAAAAATTATATATCATTAGCACTATAAATAAATAATCATATTAATAACATTAAAGTATGGGTTTGAAATTTTAAGGTATTATAATAAAGAGATAGAAATATTGAGACCGATAAAATAGCACATTAGGCTGGTTATTTTTGACATCGTATTAAATGCAGGGATTTTATTAAATATTTTATCAAGATGATGGTAATAATTACATTATTAAAACATTTATTCTTTAACTTCTATTTTTAACTACATATGGCAAGGTGTGTGGTTGAGAAGGACAGAATATTAATTATACAATTGATTATTTTATTTAAATTAAATATATTTTTATTCTTTATCTTCTGCCTAATCTTCTTTGAAACAGAATATCTAGTTTACGGAGTGTGCTGAAGAGGGTATGTATTTGAAATAGAAAATTTGTTTTGCAAACTCTTATATCTTCAACGTAATATTTTTCGAAAGAGTTTTTCCAATGAACAGAGTGTGCTAAAAAAAGAGGGTATATTTCATATAAACATAACCTTTTCGAACCTATATAAGGAAACTCAAAAATAGCATTTTGAAATTACTAATTGGCTTTTGTGTTTCAGACAACTTGAATGTTGATATTATTTGAAGCCTCTGAATTAAGATCACAGTAATGTAATCTTTGTGCAGTGTTTGATTTAACTTTTTTATTTTTATTTCTTTCTTGTAATTTTGATTTTGAACATGCGAAATGCCTTTTCGAAATAACAGGCATTTACCTTGAGTAGTGGCCCAAAATTGTAAGACTTGTGAACAATGAAAAAGAGTAATAAAAATGAACAACTAGGTTATATTTTGCATGAACTCCAAAATAATTTTATGTCAAAAGTTGGGAGAATAATAATGAAATTTCTTTTCTTTGCAAAATGAATACAATTGAGACACATTCACATAAAATGATCAGCAGCAGTGCGGGAAGCATATAAATTGTTTTATTTCATTTTAAGCCTAAGTGTAATAGCATTACTCATATTTAACTATTATATTAAACTGCATAGAAACTCTCATCAAAACCTATTGAAATCTTTTGAGCCCCAGCCATTGAAGCATGGAGTATTAATAAATAATATAAACTGTAATGTCATTGAATTATTAGCAAAAATTTTATGCCTAATGATATATGAGTCAAGCAAGGTTGTATCAATTAAATTTTATTTATTACTCTTGGAATGACATATGTCATTCACTGGATCAAGTTAGAAGGAAATTATGGTCGAATTTATTCCATGTTTATGAATTAGTGTTGTTTAATCTCGTAATTTATACCACTTTTTCTCAAGCACCCCATCAACATTCAAAGCATCCTGATTTGATTTCAGGACTTTTAACGTTCATAAACTCTTCATACCCCAGTGTTCTTGGACGAGTTAAAAATCCATGTAGTTTATCATACAATAAATGATTGAAAATGTTTATTTTTTCTTTACTTAATAATTTTTTAGTGAACTAAAATAAAGAAATTATATAATCAAATGATTTTAGATTATTTCTTAGTATTTGTCTCCAAGTAATGTTTAAACAATATAAAAGAAAAATAATAAATACTGAAGACTGTAAAAAAATACCATATAAAATATATATATTTATCTAAAGAAACTAATTTGGCAATGCATAGAAACCCTTATCAAAACCTATTGAAATCTTTTCAGCTCCAGCCATTGAAGCATGGAATATTAATAATTAATATAAACTGAAATGTCATTGAATATTTAGCAATAGTTTTATGCCTAATGATATATGAATAATGCTTCGCGTTATTCATATATCCTTAGGCATAAAATTATTGCTAAATATTGCAGCACATGAAAATAGGTTTAGGTAAAATTTCACTTTTTTTTCTTAGTGTTATATTAAATTTAAGATTTATTACTCTGTCTTTGGATATGAATTTGGATAACAATGAGTGACATACTTTTCTTTAATAGTTAGTGCTAGAGATCTGATCACAAATGAATCCAAACCTCAACACGCATTTAAATGTTACAGTGCGGTCTCGAAACCTTCCTGTCTGGAATACATTTTTATAAAAGAAAATTACTTATTTAAGTTGTGGTAGTTTCCGTTAATTTATAACAATAATACATGTTTTACATTAAAACTTCATTATTTTAAAAACTTTATATGTTCATACTATTGGCCCTATGTGAATGCCTTGTTGGATATATTTTTGAAAACTTCAACTTATCGTCGAAGAACTTATTTGTACGTATTTTCCGTATAATAAATGTATAATAAATGAAATATGCTTCGTGTTATTCATATATCCTTAGGCATAAAATTATTGCTAAATATTGTAGCACATAAAAATATGTTTAGGTAAAATTTCACTTTGGTTTTTTTTTCTGAGAGTTATATTAAATTTAAGATTTATTATTTTGTCTTTGGATATGAATTTATTAATTTATATAAATTAATCACTAAGTGAATGAAGTTACGGCAGTAATTTATTTGTATTTTAGAACACAGCAAAGATATTAAAGTAAGAAAAATTGCTTCATGCGGTAGGTTAATATCAGATATGTAACGGACAGATTGTAACTTAAATTAAAGGTGCTATTTTAGTAATTTTGACTGAAAAAATTCTTGTGTACAATCGAGAAACTCTTGCGCGATTTCGAAGTTGAAACACTCGTATACAACATCATGTGACGGGCTACAAAGCTTATCCACTGTGTCCAAAATACAATGCGACTCAAGTTGCTAATGCACACATTTTGGCCGGCGTCGGTTTAAATAAATGCCAGTTATTCTCATGCGCTGAGGTTGCGCTCCATTGTTTCAAGGCGATTGGGCCCATGAACCTGGTTTGATGTTGCTGTTAACCTAGAGGGATACGCCACAATGCAAACATTAGCTAACACTTGAAATAAAAAATTCTGCTACTTAAAAAATGATTAGTAGTTTGGCTACCAAAAATGTGAAAAGAAAATCTGAACTAAGGAACTAAAACAATTTCTTAGTACTCTTTTTACGAGGTGTGAATATTATTACATTTTATTTTTAAATTATAAAATAAATGAATTACTTGACTAAAATAAATTTTAAAAAAGTCTAATCCTTCAACAGAAATACTATTGCATGAGTTTTTTTTTAACATAAGATATATAATTATAAAATATTTTTTGCCAAATCAATCAAATGGATTGAAAAATATTTATCAACAAGTTACCAAGGAATAAAAAGAATTATTTGCCAATTATAAAAAACGTTTCACAGCCATTTTTTGCTCGTTGTCTCTACAGTTTTTGATAAATAGTAGCATACAAAATTAACAGAAAAGTTAGATTTACTAAAAAAGTTACAAACAATTTAAATATATGTTAAAAATTGGTTTTTCGCATTAAAACCGAAGATTCTGCTACCGATATACAGAAGCAGGTATGTCAAAAGACTTTATTTTATGAAAAATGCCCAATATTATTAAATACTTAATAAAAGGAAAAGTTTTAGAAAAAAATAATTATCTTTAAGACATAAAAGTGAAACAAAAGGAATGATTTATAAAACTAAAATTGAATTAATTAATGTTCATCAGCTGATATATAAATCTGGTTTGATATTAAATGCATTTGTATAGACGTGGAATTCTTTTGATCCGAAACCATTTTTAAAATTTGGCACATTTCTAAAGAAAAATCCCTAACCATTTAAAAACTCATTTGGCTCATAGAGATTGTATTTCAGCAATATATTTTTCATGCTTTAAAATTGAATCTTTAAGAAATTTAGTCATGAATGCAATTTAAGTAAACAATCCTTTCAAATAAATGTGGTATTTTTATTTTGTTCTCAATTTTGCAAATTTCCATGATAAGAAACACTCAGAAAATATCTTCTATATGAAAATTTATCGCTTAATTTTTTATGGTGCTAACATTGAAGGTATAAAAATCAGCATAGTTATAATTAGTTTTAATGCCTGAAATGCTTATACTATAATCGCCCTGTTTGTATTGAGTTCGAAATGTGTGTTCTTGAAAAGTGATAATCGTACTATGGAAAAACAATTCAGCAAGCAATTTCTGAAATATTTGGAATCTTGCTTCAGAAATTTAGATATTTATGTTTATTTTAAATACCGCAACAAATCTTTTAAACAGGAATACTAAGACTAAATTAATGAAACTTGATTTCTAAAGGTTATAATTTTGTGAACTGGAATTGTAATGAATAGAATCTTGGCATTAATCTATGTAAAGTATAATTGCGTGAAAGAACAAGATATATGATAGAATAATAGAGAACAATTTTCAATATTAAACGGTCATGAAAAAATTAAACAATTTTGAGTCTTTGTGAATCTATTCATTCGATTTAATTCAGAAACCGATGGAACAAAAGGAAATTGAAAGTAATTGTAAGGCAGATTTTGTAGATAATTCTACAGCATCTTAAATGCGTAAAAATCATAAAGAAAAATTTAAACACAATCTTTCCAAAACTATATAACGGACTTTAGTATATATGAAATTATATGCATATTTGTTGTCCTGATTTCGCGTTCAGTGTTTTATATGCACCTTTATGGAAAATGAGAACACATTGCAAAGCGATCTGGTAGAATGCTTCAACCCATTTTTATTTACAAGACGTTAATAAGTAAAGAATTAAGCTTTTCTCCATATTAAAATTATGGATTTATAATATTTACACATTTTGGAGTTTTTTTAATATGGTAGACCTGTAAGAAAAAAATAGAAATTTTAAAATGCTATAAATTGTATAATTTTCAAATGTAAATTAAATTTATATTTACAGGTTAATATTTATTTAAGTATATAAACAATTTTATAAATTCTCTGGCGGTAGAGTGAAGATAATATTTTAATAATATGCTTATGATTTAATTATAATCATAAAAAAATCATTTGGTTTTATGCTTAAAATTCAATAATGTAAAAGCCAAATTATGGCAAACATGTAATACTAACACATTTAAAACCATCAGAGACATTTCTTACAATATCAAGGGAGACGTGGACTAAAATGATCTACGTCTCCGCAACAAACACTTTTATCACTAATAAAACTACTGCAGTAATACAAATAAAATATTTTATATAAGAAAATTTCTAATGTAAAATTTGGTAGTTACATTGAATTTATATAAATAACAAATGTTTTATACTCATGTGCCTAATTAATTCAAGAAATTGTGTGTTTTCAAATTAATGGCCTTGTCTGGATGATTTGCTGGATACGTTTATGTAATATGACAGGTTATTGTGTGCTAATCACAGATTTACATTTAATTTTTTCTGAGATACTTGCAATTAAGCATTCCTGTAATTTAGATATTAATGAGAAAGTCGGATAATATATTAATTTAAAATGGATTTCTGAATAATTAACTTTTAATTTAATGAAAAGAGATTCAAAGAATGATTAAAATTTTTAAATTACTTTCTTCAAAACATTAATCCCTAAAAATACTTATTATTAGATTGATTCACCTAATTGTCCTGTTATTGAAAAGCGTATTATATCTATGAATACAATCGGATTTTAATATAAACATTGCAATAGACATTACAAAATTAAAGTGATAGAGATCCAAATCGGAGAAGGCAGAATAATGTAGAATGCAAGGAAATTTTAGTTTAACGTTTGGGTTGTGATGCAATCTTTTGAGTTAAATATACACTCATTCATTCAGATAATTTTGCTCAAGAATATGCACTGTTCATTCTCCACTTCGCACTTCATGTTTTGGAAGTCCAGCAATTCACAGGATATTCATCACAAATAAAAATGAAATTAATATAACCACGTGGGCAACCACATTGCGGAAAGGAATTTTTGTGCGGATGCACTAGAGAGATGAATATCTGCATGTCAAACAAAGAGAGGAGTTGATTCAGAGTACATACAATGGCCCCTCATAAAGGTGCGTGATTGGTTTTCGGTGAGACATCGACCAAGGAAGTTACGGCGAGGCTTGCTCACATCATAAGGAATAAAGGATTCGTCGAAATGACAAAAGAAGACATCCTAGTCTTTATCGATTGCTACTTGGTCTTTCTGACCGATGAAGACCTTTAAACGACAAAGTTTGCAAGTGAGTAAGAAAACAAAAATGAAAACGAGGAAGAAACTGAAAAGTTTGGCCTTACCTGGGAAAATCTGCAACAGTTGTGAAAAATGGCAAGAGCGATAACAATTTGCACAAGACATTGACGACAATATGGTTCATACTGTCGAGTTCAGCAATCGTGTTGATAGGGTTATATTCTTGTACAGAGGAATTTTGAAGGAAAAGAAAAAGCAAAGTCAACATCTACCCATCACAATGTTTTTCTCAAAGTTAAAGCCCCAGGCTTTACCGTCAGCGCCTCCTGCAGAAGAGTCATTCCGAATGAACCTAAGGCTTCCACGAGTCTAGAGAGAGCTTGTCTTCTGTCAACAACACAAGACTCTTCGCCTCTCTCAGAAAGCTTTGTTGATTAATGTTTAATACTTTATAAGGTTTTTTTAACCTTATTAATAAGCACTGAGAGACTCGTTTAAGTAAATACATATAATGTTGTAATTTTTGTCTAAAATGAGTAAAGTATGAATACTGTTTACATATTTAAAACATTCTTGTACCCGCATACACGAATATTTCTAGCGGGCATTTCTACTTCGCGGATTTTCAGCTTTCGCGGAAGGTTCTGGACGTCATTAACCGCGAAAAACGAGGAATCACTAATGCTGCTTCATATGTTCTGATGACAAAATGCATAAATTTCTGATTTATTTTTCAATAACTGATGCTTACAATATTTGAAATCATGAAGTATCAACAATGGCAATACACCTCATGTGATAAATAAGTAATAATTTCAACTCCTCTTATACGCAGTAAAAGCAAACAAAATTAAAAAAACCTTCAAAGGTAGCGTCATCATGAAATAACTGTTGGTAATTTCCTCATGACGCTAGTTTTGAAGGTAAAATAAATTTATATTAAAAAAAAACATTAATTCATAAGTTTAAAATTTGTTGGGCTTTATAATAAAATTACATATATATAAAGTCTGATAAAGCAGCACATGTGGTAGCTTATAATTGCTATTTAATTAAAGTTAATTTTGCAGTATTTTACTGAAATTCATAAACAAAAAAAGCTTATTCTGCTTGTCCATCAAATGTCTGTCAGAAGTTGAATTAGGGAAGGTTGCAAAGAATTAAATTAAATGCAAATCAAGATTTTACTTTCTGATTAACCTCAAAAATCTGTTTGAACTTAAAGATTTAATTAAAGCAATAAATTAAAATAATATTTTACTAATATTGATTTAAATTTATGGCAAATATGTTTCTGCAAAAGTAAATTCATTTTAGATTCTTAATCTCTCAGTGAAACTCTTCTCGTTTTATGAATAAAGCCATGTGGTTCTTTTTAAATTTGTCATTTATGTGCAATGATTTAGAGATAAATATGAAGAGCATCAGACATCTCTTATGTTTCATTCCTACAGCCTATATTTATTTAAAAGTAAAAATGTTTGCAATTTCGCTTGAAAAAAATTCTTTAAAAAATGAGGGTTTGCTCTCTGCCTTAAATATAATTAATGATTTCCCAAGACGTTGCTGATCATTAAGACATTGGAATGCGGATTACTGGAATTTCGAATTCAAAATTTAATAACGTGTAGCTGAAGGTAATCTTCAAGCATTTTACACTACATTTTAATTTGTTGCCGTGTGATCCATACCAAACAGATCATTCCGTATGGCCAAATGGACTTTTAAGTAAGTATCTTTAAATGGTAAAAGTTATTAAAAAGTGGTAAATATCATTAATGTCCCTAGCATTTATCTTGAAAAATATTAATATATTTCCCATTTTAATGTAGTTTCATATTCTGCAATTAGTTGATTCCGAAATCTACATACATTGAGCTACTGAGAAATTTCAGCAAGTTTGATTTCATTTGATATTGTGCAAATGTGTTATACATTATTTAATAACTTACATTAACGAATGTATATATTAAGACTGCTGTATGCTTTTTAAAGTTATATAGTAGCGTTTTTATTATAATTCCAAAATATTAAATTAAAACAAAAAAAATTATCCATATTCTAAATTTGAAAATAAATTTTAACGTCAGCTTTCAAAATATTTTGTTAATTTTTTTGGTAGAAGTTAAGAATGATACTGCTTTATTAATTGCTGATAAAGCATTTATTCTGATTTGTACAAATAATCCAAAACGAATCATAACAATTTTTCCAAAATTGTATTTCGAATTCAAAACTTATGAGATTGTATGACTTATAGATGTTGTGCTAATTTCAACGAATATTTTTTATTATATTAAAATTGCAGTTGTGAGAAGATCGTCCAAATCAATAGGAGAAAGTAAAATTACTTCTATTTAATCACATTCCTTATTCCATTACTTTCAGATGCTTCTAAAGAAGAATTTCTTCATATTGAACTTAAGAACATTTACTTCATTTTTACATTAAGTTTTTCTTCAAATTAACAATGATACATATGAAATAAAAACTAGAATTACAAGATTATATTGATATTAATTTTACAATTGAACTCCATTTTATAAATTCTTACTTTTATATTTAATCAAATTTGTAGAAAGTTTATTACCCTTTTATTAAATATTGTGAAGTAGGAAAGATTTATAACCTCAGTAACACAATATCCAATTATAATCCTACAACACATTTGGCTTTATGTAGGAAATTCAGTGTACTAAGTATAATTTTAAAAAACGTTTTCTTGAAATACTTTATAAAAAGAATATTTAACATGAGAAAAAATAAACATAAAACTTGTATAACATAAGAATTTCTTAGTAAACATAAAGATAAATCTTTCAACAATGAACTCAAACACACCTTTCCCGTTAACAAATATTTCAATTGATGTGATAGATATCTGCTCAAAATAAAGCTAAATCTCCCTAAAATATGGCATTTTAACACAAATATACTCCAAGTAACATAAATAATAATAAAATAATTTATATAATAAAATTTCTAACTTGATATTAGGTAGTTTTAATGAATTAAGGAAATATTTTACATATGTAAATATTTTACTTTATACGTTGCTAAAAATACAGATATCTTTATTTTACAGTGTTACATTAAATTATTTAACATGACTGTTATGCATTACGCATTATTTATGTAATGAGGGGACTTGTAGAAAGAAAAGAAAATTATATTCCAGATGCAAAGTGAATGGAAATAGTACGAGAGCAAATATGTCATGATATCATAGAACAAACAGTCAAGGTTATGGATAAATAATTTGAATATAAGTAGCTATTGCTTCAAGGAACTGAGCTAATTCTTACATGAAATTCGGTTGAACCATGTGACATTAATAATAATGATGTAGAAAGTGGATATAAGTAGTTATCGATGCTGTTATGGCATTTTATACCCTACAGTTATAAATGCGTATTCAAGTATGTAAAATACGTAACTTACTCTCAAACAGTGATCATTCTGTTAAAGATAATCATTGTTCATATATAATATAACGTACATGGTATCTATCACGACAAAGATACTTGAACTAATGCATGAACACCCACACATTCACCAACATTTACACTTTCAAACATTTGACGACAGCACCGATAAATAAGATGTTTTATATTTTCTTTCTTTTAGGAAAATTATTAAAGAACCAAAACTAAATAAATTTAGTAAATATTAAATTTTGAAAGGGACGCCAAAAAGCAAAAAGTATTATGAAAGAGTAAAAAAATGCTGAAATCATTTTTTAAATATATAAAAGAATAATTCACCAGTTTTTAAAAATAATTGTATCTAATTACCATGGCTATACTGAAAATATATTTAAAACGCAATCTGAACGATTTTATTCCATCTCATTTTACTTTTGTACATTTTATATCATATTAAAAATATGAATTATGCTGATATGAATTCCTACAAAATGATTAAATAATGCTAATTTATCGATATAGGAAAATAATGTGACAATTTTTTTTGAAATTCAAAGTGCAGTTTTATTTTGATATAAAAAATTTGCTTCTGTGCAATATTTTATTTTCTCAGATCGATCGACTAAATTGTGATTTCTTATAAAAAGGACTTTTGTTTGTTTTTGTCAGTTTGGGGTAAGATAAATCTTTTTCAAGGTCAATTGCAGAAAAAATGTTAAATAGGATTTGATAAATAACTGTAGTGACAAATTTCGATAAAGGGTGTAATCCTTTATACAATGATTCCCTTCAATTATTCATTGTTTCTGATTGTTTAAAATAGTTTATTAATTTTAAGCACACACACGATTAAAATTTTTGATTAGTTACATCTTTATTTACAATACGCGATTTACAAGCGAATACTACTTCATTAACAAGAATATATTAATATAAAAAGTTTTCCTAACAAAATCAGTTTATTTCGGAAACTGCTTCAGGGAATAAAATGCTACTTTTTATCAACATATTGGTTTCTTAAAGTCTGAGTTATGGGATTGCTATAATTCGAAAACGTATAATTAACGTATTTATTATTAAATTAAACTCGTGAATAAGACTGTATTCAATGAATGTTAAATATGATCATGCCACGATATAATCAAATGAAACTGTTTACAGAAACTGCTGATAGTTTCATGAAACAAGCTTTTGATTTTTTCTTCCTTTGAAAAATGTCCTGCTATGAGAAACCACTAAATGCAAGAAAATATAATTACCGGTACAGATCTAATTTCCTTCTACATTAATGAAAGTAATTTCAACTCAATAAAAAATAACTAATTAATAAAAAGTTATTTTCATATATTTGATGAATTATTTGATATCTTTACACTTGATACATGCAGAAAAATTTACTTAGTGAAGAGGAATGTAGCATTCTTAACAAAGCTAAGACAGCAATAAATATTAATCAAGAGTAAATATCATTTCTAAACTTTTTTCTTTTAAAATGTATCTATACTATTTTCAAACGGATGTTAGATATCAGAAACTAAAATGATTAGTTCCTAAAATCTTTATACATTGAACTACTGGGAAAACCTAGATCTTGTTAATTTATAAATAGGCTAAATTACACGATTTTTAAAATTTAATACAATGAAAGTGTATATTAAACACTCAAAAGTGACTCATTTTGGGAATATGGTAGTTTTTATTACATTAATAAAATATTAACCTTTATCAACTCAGCCATTTTAAATGCATAAATTAAATGTATGCACTGTTTTGTTTATTCTTCAGCTGACTTTTCGAAATGTTTTCGCATGTGTCTGCAAGAAATTGAAGTTACAAATAATAATGAATTAAGGATTAATCATCACCATATTTCTAAAAGCAGTATAATGGATTTTAAGAAGCAAAGCACACATAAAATGTCTATTACCTGTTGTTTTGATTTTGTTGAGATTTCAGATGTATTCAAATAGGCTATGTGAACGAAGAATGCAATGTGTTTTGAAAAGCACGTCTTTCGAATTTTAACGTGATCAAATGGAGTTTATTTAAAAGCTGTCCACCATCATTCATTCGTCTCAAGAGGTAAAAACCTTTAAAACGGAAGGGTGTATATCTGCACGTGCCATTGCAATAGATTCCGAGAAAACATTTTCACAATCATGATTCCTAAAAATGATCTCAAACAGCTCGTAAATACCTGTTGGATTTAAAAATGCTGCTGGCTGGATCGAATTTTTACAAATTGAAAAAAACTAGTTTTAAAATGTTAAACTTAATCTATTACAGGTGAGGAATGATAGCAAAATTGTCGATCACTGGCATACAAATCTGCATTATAGAAACATATATAGTACATAAAAAATAAACATATTTATTTTTATGTACTATATTTGTA
The DNA here is from genome assembly GCA_037975125.1 of Latrodectus hesperus. NCBI lineage: Eukaryota > Metazoa > Arthropoda > Arachnida > Araneae > Theridiidae > Latrodectus > Latrodectus hesperus. Next base: position 10,141 of record JAJQOW010000709.1, on the reverse strand, counting down.
ATTAAAGTAACTTAAAATTGCTTTAGAATGACAATACGATTATGGATATAACAGTTGTCTCTGAATAATGAAAAAAAACATGCTCATTGTTTTGAGACGTTCCACATTAATCACTCTTACTTAGCGGAAAATCAGTGTTGCTTTAATTGCTCATTTGTTGTGTAGGGTACCTCGGAGTTTTCTAGTGTTTTTTCTTGTGACACGGTTACAGATTTTGATATCCATGAAAACCTCTCTTCGAAGACATAAATTTGTAGTGGGTTCAGTACCATTTCAAAAATTCTTACAAAGCCGTCAACAGTAAGACAATACAATGTAGTAGTAATTTAATTCAGGTAATATACTTGAATCCTTAAAATTGCAGTTTTTAAAAACATTTATGTTATCAAGGAAAAAAAATCTTATTTCATAAAAATTCAAAGCTATCAAAAGGAATATTTCTGACATTTTCAGATGAAATATTTGCAGTATTGATGGAATGGCTTAATACAATCATTGTCTAGGGAAGGAGATCTAAAATATTATTGGGAGCCAGTAAATTAAATTATAATCCTATAACTTTCAATTGTTTGCAAAGAACAATTAATTTGAGTAGAAAACAAATTTAAAATAACAGCAGAACCTCTAAAGAAGGACTTGTATAATTTTTCAGATCTTTCAGGCAGAAAGACAGTTTTTAAACAAGATGTTGCTAATGTTTTTAAAAACACTATGTTAAATAGTTTAACGAATATAAAACGTGTTGGTAAAAGGGAAAAATCCATTGTGATTGTCACAAGAAACGTTAAATTCGTTCGTGCGAAATTATAAGAGAAATACCACCCAGTACAATCGAAGAGAAATGAAATTATCAGCAAATATGTAAAAAAAAAAAAAAAAAAAAACTTATATTTAGCGTACAATTTTTTTGATCTGTAGACTAAAAATGTTTAAATGAAACCAAGTCTTCGTAGATGGAACAAACACCTATCAAGAAAAACAACAGCTAAAAAAATTAAGAAAGCATTTTTTATAAGAAAATTTCTGATTAAAATTTGGTAGTTATATAATTCATAAAAATATACATGTTTTGCTTTAAAGTCCAGTAAATTTTCATATTCGCATCATTTATTATTCCTGATACATATTATTCATGAAAATTTTAAATAATTGCGGACGAAAGTTATTAAGTTTTCTTTTTTCCTGAAGATTTGCCATTTTTCGTTTCTAAAATTTAGATAATGTCATTTATTAGCACAAAAATGCCTTACTAATGTTTTAAACAAAATTGTTTTTTTTATTATATTGAAAAAAATGAAAAAGTAGATTCCAGGAGAAGAATCTAATTTCAAAATCACTTATTCAATTAACCTTAGTCTCTAGTCTCCATTACAATCAGATTAATTCTTCTAACCTTCCTTTAAACGCTTACGAATATTGTTCTTTTGAAGAATGGATCTAAAATTGAGAAACATAAATATTTCTCATATTATAAGAATGAAATAAAATCTAAGTTTATATATCAGAATGCTAATGAATAAACTCACGAGAAATTATACTTTAAAATTTGGATTATTTTTTTCTATGTTTAAAGATGCATGGAAACTCATTCATCTGGAAGTGCTGACTTTACAATGCTACTGACTATGCCGACAATTTAAATACCAATACTAGTAAGGTTTCAACGCTGAATTCATGGCTTACGATAAATGTTTGGGAGCACACCACATGTTTGTATTATTACAGGTTTATTCATTCGCTTGCAGTAAAAATATACTCAACTACAAAATATCTTTAACAATAGAGCAAGAAAAATACTAATGCCATGACACAAGTACATGGTTTTGGAATATTTGGAAAACTGTAATAAAGAAGATTAATATTGAACTTCCTTAAGCAGAATAATACGTAAACATTTGAATAGTGTTAGGTATGGGCATTTCATTGAATCTTTTTAAATTGCTACTTATATTACAAGAATGAACATTTTTTCTTTCACTTTTCTTAAGTGCAGGTGTAAAAATATGCAATTCAATAAATCAATCAAAATATTAATTTATTATTATTTTACATAGATTAAATGTATATACGTTACTTTTTATATCGATTTTGCAATTATCTATGAAAGGGAGATTCCAAAATCAAGAAGTGAGATATCTGCTCAAAAAAATGAATAAATAAAGCTAAACCTCTTTGAAGAACGATAAATGATATATATAGACACAAATATCACAAATATCAATAAAAAATAATTTCTTAACTGGTAACGTGAGGTTAAAAAAAGAATGAGCATAATCTAGAATTTTCCAAAAGGATTGTTTACTACTATTTTGCAGTTGGTGCCAACATAAAAAAACAGAAAATTAAATTGTAGATACAATCCTAGTGACTGTATACTAATGGCTTATATACGTCTTGAGTATCAATAAACACAGCCAGGAAACTAATTTTAAAAATAAAATGTAAAACATGCAGCTAAATTAATAACACTTAAATTTGCAACTGTTCATAAGAAAGAAGACCTTGCATAATGAAACAAACTCCCGTTAAAATTAAAATATTTTGAAATGAATTTTAATACGACAAATGAGTTAAAAAGTATTTTAATAAGAAAATGTATTATTTAAAATTTGGTTGTTACTTAGAATTCATAAAAATAATACATGTTTTGCTTGAAATACTTGCGAACAGGAAATATTCATATTAGCATCATCTATTGAGTCCTGATATATATTATTCAATAAAAATTAAAATTATTGCTGATGAAAATTTTTATATTTTCTTTCTTCTTGAAGATCGCCTAATTATGCTTTTAATGCTTACAAATATTGTTCTTTTGAAAAACAGATTCTTGACTTCAAAATTGGGAAAAATATTTCTAAGATTATACTATTATTATTATTATTGGGAAAAATATTTCTAAGAGAATGAAGAACACCAAAGTCTTGTCTCTTATATGTCTAAATGGTGATGAATAAATTTTCGTATACTGTATATTAAAATTTGGAGAATTTGCTATGTTTAAAGATATAAGGAAATTCATTTCTTCAGAAATATTGACTTTATAATGCAAATGACTGGGCCGATAATAATATGAAATACCATTAATAGGGTTTGAAATTGTGAACTGAAAAGTACCAACGTTGAATTCATGGCTTGCGACAAATATATAGGGGCCACATGAAAATATATATTATTTAAGATAAATTTGCTTACTCTTGATTTAAAAATATTCAATAGTAAAATATTTTTAGCATTAGAATCATTATGGCGAGGGGTATACTAATAGCTAAAAACAAATGCACCAATATGGTGTTAGAAGTTTTGGCAAATATAAAGAGGAGAGAAATTTTATATAAGCAGGACTTTATCAACTTAAATATTACAGTCTTGTTAAGCATGAGAATTTTATTGAATTTTAAATATATTGTTAGAAATAGTTACTTAACAGACACTTATTTTTATTTTTTAAAGGCATATATAAATGTGTGAAGCAATGATGAAATCAAAATAATTATTAATCTATTAATTCTTTTTTGCATATATTAAATATATATACAGTAAACGTTTCTATCTATTTCTCAATCCTCTAAGAAATTTAGATTCAAATATTTAAGAATGTTCAAAGGTGAAACTTTAGTTTTCCTTTAACGTTCAGCAAACACTATAAATAATCGCAAGAATATAGCTTCATAAAAATAGAGACCTAGTGTATTATAACTTGAGATAACGATATTTGGTTAAACATTTGATTGAAAGACTTTAAAACTTTATCTTATACTTTACTCTGTTTGGTTTAAATTGTTTTCTTTATTTCAAATAGTTCTGATTTCGAACATTTCAAATGTCTTTCCCAAATGACAGACAGATCAATGATTACATTAATATATTTAAGATTATTACAAAAATTTTACATGGAGGAATAATGGAGGAAATACAAAATGAAATCAAAAACATACTTGTTTGAGTTTCAAAATAATGTTTTATTTTTTCCCATTTCAAAATGAATAACTTTAATTTTTCTTAAAAATTATAAAAAATAAATACCTTTTGGAATTCCCAATTTTTGTATATGTCTTTTATGATTGTATTTGAAGTAGTTAAAAAAATATAAATTTTTGATGGTTGATAATATTCTTTGAGCAGTTTCATTCATGTTTTCAATGATGAACCATTTGCTTAAATAGAGTGTTTGTTTAAGTTAAAAACATATTTAGAAACGCGCGCACCACAATTTTCTAAGGATGGTTCTGATGAATTTCTGAGATAAAAATTGTTTTCTTATATACTCATGTTGAAGACATTCATTTTATGTTTGTAACTTGATTAGCTTGATCTTAATAATATGTAAAATCTTAATAATAACCTTAATAATATGTGAAATGTATTTCTGAAATAAAACACAAAATTAGCAAAAATTGTTGTCTATCTTTTCAAATATGAACAACATAATAAGAAAAAACCGAAAAAATTTGATTTGTTGACAGTCTGATGTGAAACGGGGAGTAAGTTCGAGTCATTTCATATGCTTTTTGAAACTTAGTAATTGCTCTGATTAATTTATATACATAAATAAACTTGTGTCCATAAATTAAGGATAATGCAAGTTCAGGCAAAGAAGTTTACTTTTAATCTATTTCGAGACAAAAATAACATTATAGCAACATATTTACATTACGACTTATTTCATTATCTTTTTAACACTTAGTAATTGCTCTGATTAATTCTGATACATATATAAACTCGTGTCCATAAATTAAGGAAAAATGCAAGTTCAGGGAAAGAAAGAAACAGAAGCAAAACAACTTACATGTGATATACTGGTAAAGTCTATTTATTAAACGAAGGTACAGAGCAAAAAAAGATGCTGTATGCTGGACATCATTAATAAAATTTCCGACTTTTACTCCCTGGAAACTACCTTTTTACAATCATCAGAAATTCTCAAAATTGTTGCAAGTATTCTCAAACAGGTGAAGAATTTAGAAAAAATTGAACCATAATTGAAGTGGCACATTGATTAGGTAAATGTTGATCATTTATCTGACTAATTTAATAAGATACGTAATTTATTATATAATAGAAAGAATACAAACGAGAAATACAATAATAGAGTTCTTCCTGAGCACTTACTTCGATAGATCTTTTAATAAGATGCTTAATATTATGGAAGGGCATTAGGCGAGAAATATTCTGTTTTATGAAAACACCTTTTAGCCAGGAAGTTATCTTTTTTGTTTCCTGAACACCATATTGGCCTGGAACCTACTTGAGGACAATAGTTTTCTCGAATATTGTCAAGTTTCTCAGATAAGGACGACAGTCCAATACGTCAGGCGTTACGTTATATTTATCTAAAACAGTAGCCAAATGAACAGCAAAGGAATCACTGGAGATAACAGATCCTGTGAATTTTTCAATATGAAATGGTAGCTCTGAGACAGAGCTGTACAGATGAAAACATTTTCAAAGTGAAATGCAGCACCTCGGGCAACAAGGATTTAGAAAGAGAAAATTTTGGAGAAAATTATGGTACCTGTTTTAGGATCATTGACAAAAGGGATGCATCGGTAAAAATTCAAATCCACACTAGTTGGGGTAAAAAAGAGTTTAATATTTCAAGAACGAGGGCTCTCCGAACAGAAGGGTCAGTTTTATTTTTAAATAAACTTTTGACCCATGTCAAGATTAATCCAGAACGATTTAAAATTTATTATTTTTCATAGTGGAACAATTAAATCGGGTTAGTGCTTTAAATCAAGTGAATTTTTAACTGAAAAAATCTCTCTGCAGAAAGCGCATCTGGATTTTTAGGTTTCTAGGCAGGTATTGTTTGAATTTATTTCAAGGCGAAAGCCTCCCAGAACTCGAATGATCTTTTGGAAGAAAATTAAGGCTTTCTTCTGAATTATTGATCTTCAGGGATTATCCTTAATCAACATAAGCATAGCATCAATTAAGATTTATTCATTCTCTAGAAACAATACGTAAGGACTGACTTTTATTTTTTTAGATTATCGAGTACATTTTCAAGGTCATAACAAGTGATTCAGTGGAATAAATAAGAATGGAAAACATGATCGCGTATAGGTTTCGAGAAAGATGTGTCCAGTGCATTTTCCTCTTGCTCCGCCATGGTCTTTAAAGACACCATGTCCCTTCATGACATGGTTGGACAAGTTCTCTTTATGTGACTTTCATGTTAAATTGCGATTATATGTCACACCTTGATATTTAAAAACCATCCCACAAGGCAATTTGGTTGCCTTATCAAAATGTTGAAGATTCATTCTTTAGTGCATAAGTGAGAAAGTCGGGTAGTAGGTATTATTTAAATTTAATTCCGTTTTATAAGCATTGAATCAAAGATGCAGTGCATTCAAGGCAGCAGTTATCTGTCATGGAAAGCCTTAGATTCAGATAAAAAATATTTTCTCAAATGCCTAGATTTCAATAGGGCTTTGCCGTACCTAAGCCTGAAAGAATTCTAGAGCAGGAAGCTTTTATTCCAGTTGAAAACATTTTTCTAATGCCTAGCTTTGGCCTTTTTTCGATAGTAGTCCCTTCAGCCAGTCTATGTCAAAAGCAAAGTTAAGGTTTAAAAAGCTACTGTAAGGACTTGTCTGTTATACAGGGCGTCCTTAAACTATTGACAAAGAAGGACAAGGGTAGACCAAGAAATTCTAAATCACGTCTACTCCTCAAAAAGTAGTCAGCAAGTTTCCAGGTAATAGTTTTAATGTTTCCCACAATTGCTTTCTCCAGAGCATTACCTGCAATATAATTAAGTGATATTGATCTTTAACTAAAGAATATCATGATATTTGTCTTTGTAATGTATAGGTTTAATGACAAAGGTATGAATCAAATTCTATCCCAGAAGTAGTCTTTCGTTTAAATACAGAACAAGTGTATTTTTGCGTGAGAGTTTTAGTTGTTAGCTCCACAGAAATGCTGTGCAAAAACATTTGTTACAGAATAGTTTGAAATACGTTTTTAAGTATGAATGCTGGTTTAGGTGAATCAACAGCATCATATATTACATTGCGCGAAAAATTTAAATGTTTCCTTACTATCATACTTGAAATGAATTCATTAAATAAAGAGATCGCTTATTGCTAACGAAGGTTTTTTAAAATATGCAGTTTGTTTTCTCTGAATTTTAACATCGCAAGGTGGAGAGTTAACTTTGCCTTTCTTCTAAGCCGGTCTCTTAAAGCTCTCAGTGATGCCAAGACATCTATCCAGAAATATTTCATTTCGTTTACCTTTCTCTAGGAATGGACTTTTTAACACAAGGTATTGCGGTGTCCTAAAAATTCTATATAACTTAGGATTTAGAGTAAAATCAATTTTATCATGGTTAAGGCCATGTTAAACAAATTCAGTAAGAGAAGCCAATTTGTTTTCTTAAAATTTCCAGAGATATTTGATAATGAATAGGGTGTGCTGATTTCTGATCTACTTTGGGTATTTCACTTTCTTCAAGCACCTGCCGGTGCGATTAATATAGGAAAAGACGGAATGATTACAAGGAGAGGGCATAGTTATGAAATTTTAATACTTAAAGTTATACAACTCAATACTTTCTTAATTTAAATCATAAAAATAGTTAGGAAACTTTAATATTTACATTTTGTGATGTCTTCTTTATAATACGGTATATCTTTGTGAAATACTAGATTGGATTCAATTCATATGTTTGTTAATAGAAACTAAATTTAATTTCATAAGTTCTTCCTTCTATACATTATAATTCAAATCTATAAGTATCCACGTAATTTAATAAATTTTCTAGATGCACAGTGAAGTTTAGACTTATATAATAGATGGTTTTCTGCTTTAGTTATATACATATCGGAATTTTTGTAAACAAACGCGTTAAAATAATGTGATTAACTGCAATTTAAAATCATAAGTCAAAAAGATCTCAATTAACAAGTATATCAAACACTTTATCTTTAGTTCTAGAGACCTGGTTCCATATGAAACCATTTCTCCGAAAAAAATAAAACACCAATGTAATGCTTTCTGTCAGCAAACTTTTAAAATATTTTATATAACAAAATTTCTTATTTAATATTTGGTAGTTACTTATTAACTTGACAATAAATGAGAAGATTTTCTGAGATTAATCTTTATTGTCTTTACCATTTGTTCCAACAACCAAGCATCAGACACAAGAATGCTTAGAGCTGGATTGATTGGCCGGATTGTTCATTTATGATAAAGCACATTATTTCTATGATTAGTTGTGTCTTAACATCAACATTATCAAACAATTTACAAACGTTAAGCAACAAGATAGAAGTCCAAGCGTGAGATGATTGAATGATGTGGATTTTTTGTTTTATTTGTTTGTGTGTTTGTCGCTCAACGGTCATTTTTTGCACACGAGTGCTAATTATACCCGGACCTACGGTTTAAAGTGGATTCCGATCCACTACAAACATCCATGCCCAAGGTGGGATTCGAACCCACGAACTGTGGAACCATAAACAAGAGTGCTAACCATTCGGCTGACAGCTCGGCTGAATGATGTGAAATAAGTTATTGGGAAATTATAATTTAAAATTTGGAGTGAGATGCAGGATTTTTTTAGATGTATGAAATCTCATTCATTAAGAAAGTTTCGCTTAAAATTGTAATGCTTCTGAATTAATTATATTGATAAGGGTTTAAATTTTGTAGCAAAAATCAACAAGGCAATGCATGTTGCGTATTTATTTTGAGTTATTTATTAACAGCCATTAAATAAAATTACAGAAAAGTAAAATATCTTAAAATTTATATAACCTTAGCACCATGAAATACGATAATACCATATTAATAACTTTAATGTATGGGTTGAAACCTTGGGTGCATTATAATAATATGAATTTAATATTAATTCTGATAAAGAAGCAAATAACGTATTCAATCTTTATTATTTTATAAAGTGCGGAAATTATATTAAATCTTAATTAAGATGATGATAATTTTTGCATTATTAAACATTAATTCTTTCACTTCTAATTTAGTTAAACATCTGTGAATCTGTGAAGGCATCAAAATATTAGTTATTCTAATAATAATAAGTTTATGTAAATTTCGTATACTTTTATCAAAACTATTTTATATGCTTCGAATACTTGAAAAAAGCTTATTCATTTACATTTTGTCCTTAAGATAGTATGTTTTAAATACGACCTTTTGGCACCAATGTAAGGAATCACAGAATTTCTGAGTTACAGATAGCATGGTTTGAGTGTTTGTTTTAAGGACTTTGAATTCGGAGGTATAACATAATGTTTGTGCACTTTGCTTTAAGGTATTTTTTTTTCGGTTTGAGTTCGATCATTCAAAATGTTATTTTTAAATGACAAGTATTATTAAAAGTAGTAGCCAAGGTTTTTTGAGTTTATGGGACAAATACACTACTGGCCATTAAAATTGCTACACCAAGAAGGAATGAAAATAACAGAACGATATTTATTGAACACATACATTATAGTAAAATGAACAAGTGATTCTCAATAAACAAAGAATAACATCACCGACTCGATTTCGATATGTTTAATTGCAAAGATAGAATCAATAATACCGATAAAAATCTTTTGTCGTACAGCCGTGAACATGATGTGTTAGTCATTAATATGAACAAAATTGTCATTGAGATTTAGAAGTTTTTCTCTACCTGAAAATATATTCAAATGATTCCAGCTTATCAATTAAACATTGCTTGATACTCCTGGAATTTTTACTCGAGTAAATTTCGCAGAAAATTACTGAGTAATTTACTCCATGTTCTTTATTCCATACATTAATTAAAATTTAAAAGTATCCACGTAATTTTATAAATATTCTAGAGACACAAAGTTTAGACTTACATAATATATTGGTTTTTGCTTTATTTATATTTCTATAATACGGTTGATTTCATCCAAGTAGATCAGTGTAGTATGGACTAAAACATATCGTAAATTTTACATAAAACGCATTAAAACTTTGCAATAACTGCAATTTGAAAATATAAAGCCAAACAATCCTCAACTAACAATTACTTCATATACATCATCTTTTGTGCTAGGGAACTGGTTCCAAATGAAACCATTTCCCGGAATAGATATGTGGAGCGTACCTTTTTTTCCGGTCAGAAATCTTTTAAAATATTTTGTATACG
>JAJQOW010000708.1:0-88197 GCA_037975125.1 Latrodectus hesperus | reverse complement strand
TTCATTGTTTAATTTATTTGCACCATCGCATAAGTACTTTTACAGATTTTAAATCAGTTTTAATTGTGGTTTAAATTAAGTAACAATATTGTGATCAAAATTTTGATGTTAAACGAAGTTTTTAAGTCAGAGACCAACATGCTGCTATAAGTTTCATTCTAATGTATGCTGCCCTTCTCAATTCAATTCCAAACAAACAGAATAAAAATTTATTGATATTAGTAATGTATAAAAAGTATTAAAATTTAGTCAAAATTTGATTACCTTTCAATCAAACATTTTATATGTATCCACAAAATAAGATCTCTGTATATAATAATAATAAGTAACCAAAATTTTATAAATATCTTCTGTCTGAAACATAGATTGTTATTAAATTATAGCTTGTAAATGGGGTCCTGCTGCATATTCATAGCTCAATTTCTGAAAAGGCACTCTATTTAATTCTGAAAAGCATTGTAAATTTATTTACTTATGCACTTTATCATTTTATTTGATTTTCATTTTGAAATTTATCAGTTTTATGTTAACTTCATCAGGACTGTTTACATTGAATATTAACAAATATATATTTCACAACCTTTTTTTGTTATAGATATCCTTTAATTAAAGAATGTGTTTTTATATGAGTATCGTTTGATCTGAAGTAAAACATCTTTACCTCTAAATCTGGAAGAAAAAAAAAACTTTTTATAAGTCGATATTAAATAATCTTTCAAACGAATTCAATAGTGTTTTGAAAAATATCTATGATATTTTGTGATCAGAAGAAATGAATTATATCACATTCTAAATACAGATATAAGTTAAATATTTTGCAGTTCTGCTTTTGAGGAAAAATCACTCAACTGTTGTTGTTGTTCTCGTGTCCATGAAAATAGTGTAGATGACAGATAATAAGGAAAGTCTCTAAATTCCATCGAAAGTCTTGACCACTGCCTCTGCAATTAGGGATGCATCAGGGCAATAGAGAATTTCTTGCAATGAGTCCCTGAGTGGGACCATTCCCATTTTTAATAAATTTACCGCAACAGCTGTTCATTCCAAGGTGTGATTGGGAGTAAGCTGGACTCCCGGGCAGTGCTTACATTGAACATATGTTCTTGTTTTATCCGGGAGAAACTTCATGCCCTTATGGTGTTCTGTTCTCAATCTGGCTATTGTGGTTGTGATAATCCTGGGACAGTTAAATTCTATTAGTAGAGGTTTTTTTAAAGGTGTGAGACATAATTCTGTATTTGGCCACAGCGTTAGCATCAGCAAGTGTGATTGTGGCGATCTTATTGTCGAGGTCTCTAGCTTCTTTGGCCTGGCTATCGGCACTTTCATTACCCTCAATGTTGACATGCGCTGGTATCCATTGTAGGACACAGGATTTCCCTTTGTAGTGCAACTGTTCCAGTAGGGTAATAATATCACAAGAAATGTTGGTCTCTCCATTTCTGATGGCTTTTATAGTTGATTTAGAATCAGAGAAAATTACTAATCCCTCGGTAGAATCAATAGCTTGTGGGTTTTGTTGGTATAATATGAGGGCCTCTCTAATCTCTAGGAGTTCGCTCGTGAAGTTAGAGGCAATATTGCCTGTGTTAATTTTGTGTTTTTAGCTATTACCATCTGGAAGAAGGATGAGAATTCCGGCACCTCCATTGCTGAGGGAACTGTCTGAGGAACCATCGTTGTAGGCTATTGCAAAGTTATCCTGGGAGAGTATTTCTATCGTTTCAAGTCCTTTTTGTCTAAAAGCTATAGGGTCTTCTTTTTTAGAACAAGGTTGCAACAATTCAAAGCAGGTGTTCTCTGGTGGGTTTTTTGGGATAAGGGGTTCTTGAAGGAACACTAAGGAGGAATGTTCTAAGTTGAGATGTTTTCTGATTTCACTATCATGTTGGAGTGTCGATGACCTTTTAAGCCTTGTCGTATTCTTCCATTTATCAAAAACTCTTTTAGAGATTTGATCTGAATCATATGAACGTAATTTATTAGTGAACTTAATGGTGGCAAGTTTACACTTTCTTTCTAGAGGATACAGGCCGCATTCTTGTTCGGCCTTTTCATTTTTGGTTGATGACACTGCGCCTATAATAATTTCGGAAGCTCTGTGTTTTACGGATTCAAGTTACCGCTTAACAGAGGTAGAGGCCGGTGTCCAAATTGGGGTCGCATATTCTAAAACTGGTCTAATAACTGTGCAGAAGGTGCTTTTTAGGGTTTGGGGTCTTGAGCCCCATGAAGTTCCATATAGAATTCGAAGAATATTAAGTTTTCCTAGGACTCTTTTGGCAGTTTGTTCAATGTGCTTTGTAAATCAAAGTTCAGGTTCTAAGGTTACTCCAAGATAAGTAGGTAGGTCGACGTTTTTGATTTGAGAATCCTGTATTTTGATATTAGCCATAAATCTGCTTCGGTGCCGTCTGTCGGTAGAGAAGATGCAGTAGTTTGTTTTGTCTGCGTTGATAGTTAATTTAAGATTCTCTGCCCATGCAGTAATGCCTTTCAATGTTGCGTTTAAAGCCTTTTCCGATTCTTTAATGTCACTGTGGGAGTGCCATACAGCAATATCATCAGCGTAGCAGGCAATTTTTGTGTCAGGGTGGATATGAGAGTGGATGGTGTTCATAAAGATGAGAAAGAGAAAGGGGCTCAAGACTGAACCCTGCGGAACTCCAGCCCACATCCTGCGAGATTCTGAGCGAGTCCCGTTAAACCTAACAGAAAATCTTCTTCCTCTAAGGAAATCATTTATCCACAATAGCGCGTTGCCATTTATTCCGGTGCCTTGGATAGTATGGACCAGTTTTTGGCGCCAAACTCTGTCAAATGCTGCTGAGATGTCCAAAAATACAGCTAAAGTTTTCTTGTGAGACTTTTCTTGGAAGCCATCTATTATCGACTGGCACAGGTAAAAGAGCTGGTCGGTAGTGCTATGATGGGTTCGGAAAGCAGTTTGATAGAAGTGGATTTTTTGTTTTCGATGGGCCAGTTCATAAGTCTGCGGTGGATTACTCGTTCCATGAGCTTGCAGAGCGTTCTGGTGAGTGAGATTGGTCTGTTGGAGATTGGTCTGGAGATTGGTCTGGTGAGGGAGATTGGTTTTACACTCAGATGCACTCTTGTTTGGTTTCAGAATTGGAATGACAGTAGAATGTTTCCAGATTTTGGGCAGTTTGCCAGTGACCCAAAAAAGGTTAAAAATTTCCAACAGTTGTTTTTTGCAAGATTTCCGAAGTGCGGACCATGCGGCCAAATATAACACCAGGGGCAGGGACCTTGCTAGGATCTATATTGTCAATGGCAGCTTCCAGTTCTTCCATTGAAAATGGTATTGTGAAGAAGTTTTTATGGTTGTATCTTTTTGAATCTTGTATGGTTTTACGATAGGCTCGTAGCAGTTTCTTATCAGTTGCGTTGAAATTTAACCTGATTTTGTTTTCATAGTGCTTTGCTAGCAGTGAAGCAGTTTCTTTATTTGCAACCTTTCCATACGATGAGATGATGTTTGTGTGAATGTCCGCATTTTGAAGTGTTGATTGGTTATTGAGAGTTTTGATGACATTCCAATGTTGAGATATTCTTTGGGGATCTAAAGTTTCGCAGAAATCAGCCCATTTTTTCTCTTGCAGGAGGATATCACCTCTTCAACATCATAGCAGAGGTTCGTGAATCTAATTCTGTTTGTTTCTGTATTATTCCTCTGAAGTTCTGCACCTAGATTGTCACGTTCCTTAATTAGGTCCTCTATATTAGTGTCTTTCCAATATGGGACCCAGTCATCTCTTCTCTTGACCCTAGGGATAGAGCTTTTTGCTGCTGCATTAATATGTGAGGCAAAGGTCTGTAATAGCTCGTCTAGGGTGTGTGGCAAATTAAAAGAGCAGAGCGTTTCAAGTTCAGAGGTGAATTTGGCCCAGTTTACTTTCCGAAAGTTCCAAGATCTTTTGCTTTGAGTGGTGCCATCCACTCTTTTGTTTAGCGTAAATACAATAGGAAAATGGTCGCTAATAGCATTTTTTGGATCTTCCATGTCGTTTGACTTGCCCATTGGTGGTTAATGGCCATTATGTCAAGGGCAGATGATGCGCCGTTGGTTTTGGAGAGGTAAGTACTTCTCTTGTCATTGAGTACGGAGAGGTCATTATCACAGAGCAGGTCTTCAATCTGTGAGCCCTTCAGGTCCAGGGTCTGAGACCCCCAAGATGGGCTCTTGGCATTTAGGTTTCCTAAGAGAATTCTAATATCCGAATTTGTGTTCAGAAGGGTGTTAAGGAGATCTACGTTAATGTCTGAATTGTCCGGATGGTAAGCATTAATTATAGTGATTTCATGTTGAGGCAGGAGTACGGTAATTGCTTGTACTTCAGTACTGCTCTCACTATTAATTGTGGGTGGTGGCAGTGTAATTTCTCTAAATTTAATGTCAGCTGATTTAATAAGGAAGGCTAGGCCGCCACCTGACCGGTCTTTTCTGTCTTTTCGCAGAGTAGTGTAGCCTTTGATTTTTTGCTTCAGATTTGGGTTGAGTTTGGTCTCCTGTAGACATGCAATATGTACCTTATTTTCGTTGAGGATCTCGGTGAGTTCCTGAATCTTTTTCTGGGCACCACTGATGTTCAACTGTAAAATATTTAGGGTCCTTGTAGCATACTTCTCGTCATGGGCCCGGACTCCAGCCCGTGGTGCGTCGGCTACCCCGAACGCGGTAACATTATCTGTATCACATAATATTGCACTATTCATGGAAAAAGATGCCATTGCCTCCAGGAGGTTGGACTTCTACCTGTTGGTCCGCGGGAGCTATTTTATTTCACTCCTACCGCCCAATGGTAAACCAATGGAGGCATTCCCCTATCCGCCACCTGGGGACTCGCTCTCTAGGGGTTACAGGCTCCCCGAGAGAATCACTCAACTGAATTTATATTACTTTTAATAACAAATTAAAGTTATTCTTCCTTATCAGGAGGCTCAATATTTTAAACTTTGATGAGGAAAAAAAAACATTTTTTTAAAATAACAGCAGGCACTGAGTGAGTAATCTTTCACCACAACAACTTTCATTAAATTAAAAAAAAGCTTGTTTAAAATCACTGTTGAATAATTAAAGATTACATGCTTTCCACATTTGTTAAAGTAAGAATTTTATTGCATTTTTGTTTCACTGAATGTTTTATGGAACCAAATTATAATATATAACCATCAATTGAAGTATATACAGGGTGATTATAAAAAAACTTTGCCAACATCTGCACTTCTAGCGTCCATTCTATTTAACCGATCAAGATGATATTTCAAATATAGTTCTTTTGAGATATGCGCTCGAGATTCTGTGAATGGCAACACAGTGGCCCTCGCGGTTACAGTTATAGTGACAGAAACTCGAAATTTTCGAATGGCAACGTCTACTTTTTACCCTCGCAAAATGTTCAGCACATGTGAAAACCCTAAATAGCGTTGAAACGGTACCGATATGTCTAAAAACGGACGTGTTCTGCAAACACAAAAAAGAGTTCTGAAAACCGGCCAATAAAACACGATCTGGGCGCACGCAATAAATTTGCATGTGCAGAGTCAAGAAACCAATCACAGAACGCCGGTCGCCAGATATTCAGCGTAGGAAACCTATAAAATACCAAGCGGGTATGCGAAGTCGTCATTCGGGAACTCGCACATGCCGACGATATGAGTCTTCCCATGAAAGTTCGCGGTGAATTGATCAAACTCTATTACCAAAATGGGATGAACGCTGCGGAAGCCTTGCGTGTGTATCGCCGCAATCATCGACAACGACGCGGCCCATGTACTCTGCAAGCTCTGCGTGATTTGGTGCGGAAAATCGAAGATACAGGCTGCACCTGTGACAAACAGCGCTCCGGACGGCCAACTGTTTCTGAGGACGTTGTCATGGAAGTGCACCATAGAGTGACTGCAGGACACACAGAAACCGCAAGAGGCATAGCGCGCATGTTGGATATTCCGAACTCAACGGTCCGCAAGCTCTTGCGCTCGGTACTTCACATGTTTCCCTATCGGTTCCAGCGCGTCCAGATGTTGGAGCCGGGTGACCCACAACAACGTCTGGACTTCGCAAATGCATTTTTGTTACGATATGATGTGGATAATGACTGGCCACTTCGCATACTATGGACGGACGAGGCAGCTTAAATGGCAGCATTAACACAAAGAATTGTGTGCACTGGGGAGAGACGAATCCTCATGCTGTGGCGCCAGTACCATTATTTGACGCCAAAGTGACTGCGTGGTGCGGCATTACAGCTACATTTGTTCTGGGCCCGTTCTTCTTTGAGGAAACGACCCCGACTGGCCCTGCAACATGTTCTGTAACGGGCCCTCGGTATGCAGCCATGCTGAAAAATTATGTCTTACCGGAGTTGCGTCGGCTGAATGCACTCAATGACATTGTTTGGATGCAAGATGGCGCACCTCCACATATAGCGAGGTCAGTTAAAAGGCTCCTGGATCAGCATTTTGGTGATCGCATCATCTCACGCTATTATCCTTTTCCGTGGCCTGCGTGATCCCCAGATCTGACGCCTATGGATTTCTGGTTTTGGGGCTATCTCAAATCCAGAGTTTATCTGCGCAATCGTCAAACATTGTCGGACTTAAAGGATTCTATACGGCGTGAGATTGGAAACAACCCTCGTGCCATGTTGCGTGCAGCGACATTGTTCACCGTCTCCCGCATGCAATGCGTAATTGCCTGTGATGGCACTCATGTGGAAAATGTTTGAAATTAATAAAGATTTTTTTCTCTATGTGTTCTCATCATTGAGCAGTGTCTTGTCTCTGTCGTATGCATTATTCCTCCGTGCGCCTTGAAGAACTGTTTGTATGTGTATAACACGTCGGTTTTCGGACATATCGGTACCGTTTCAACGCTATTTAGGGTTTTCGCATGTGCTGAACATTTTGCGAGGGTAAAAAGTAGGCGTTGCCATTCGAAAATTTCGAGTTTCTGTCACTATAACTGTAACCGTGAGGGCCACTGTGTTGCCATTCACAGAATCACGAGCGCATATCTCAAAAGAACTATATTTGAAGTATCATCTTGATCGGTTAAATAGAATGGACGCTAGAAGTGCAGATGTTGGCAAAGTTTTTTTATAATCACCCTGTATATATATATATATATATATATATATATATATATATATATATATATATATATATATATATATATATATATATATATATATATATATATATATATATATATATATATATATATATATATATATATAAACTTCAAACATATTTATCCTATATAATTTAAATGAATTTACTTTCCAAATTTAAAGTTATAAATATGCTTATTTTTGTGTATAAAAACAAATCAAACAATGATTATATATCTTGTATGAATAAACACAAAAAATCCTAACACTAATTTTCATTTTATTAAACAAATTTTCAAAAAAATAATTTATAGACAGATTAAGTGATATTAAATTGTTGAACATTAAAAGTTGTATTTATAATAAAGTTTAAAAAAAAAAAACTATAAAAATCGAAACAAACAATTTTAAAGTTATATTATTTTATTTTTTCTCCTTTATGATTTAAAATTAATGCTGATGCTGATTTTTGAAACTCTTGTTCAGTAGGCTTTTGTAAATGTGAGGACTTTATATGCCTTTTTTTTTTTTTTGGTTTGAAGAATCTTTGAGGGTTTAAAGTTTTTATTTGCTGGAACATTACAAAATGGTAACTTTGGTTGCACTTGAGAATATTTTGTTGCTAGCAAAGATTTTAAAGTTTTTTCTAACACTTCAATTTCTTCTAAGCATGTAGCAGATGATAACAAATAGAGATACTGTTCTTTTACAGATTCTAACTGCGTTTCTATAGAAATAGGATGCTTTAGGTGTGATTTGGAAAAAGTTTCCATTATCGTTTTAGTTTCATTGATTGATTCATCAATGCACAATTCTTTCATTTTATTATCTGAAGGTGCTTCTTCTTTTGATTAAGACATACCAAATGAATGTTTTTGTCCATATTCCATTTAATACAACTGTCTAAACTGCTGCATTTTTATTGATGTATACATCAATTACAATTTGTGCATACAATTTGGCATGAACAATCTTTCATATTTTCCTCAGCAATGTAATAATCCCCTTTTGAAGAAGGCACTATCCAATTATCTTTTATCTTTTTGATCTCACTGTTCATTGTAGTGGAAAGTTTATGCCGTTTCCTTAAATTTTTGATTTTGCTAGTTATTTAGCCCTTATTAAGGATAACGAGTCTATAAAAGATTTTGTCTTTAACAAATCTCATGATTGTATGAATAGCTTTGTCTAAACGCTGGACATGTTTGCCATTGAAATAGATATATTTAATGGTCCTATGCAACCGTTCAATGTGCATATTAGTATTTAAACCACAATGTCATCGATAACAATATGTCCAAAACAGATGGATTTCAAGCATAAAACATTTCAAAATATTTACAAAATTCCGCAGTATCAGGAACCATTCTCAACAGTTTTAATACTTCTTCCAACATTATAGAGAAAGCTGTTGAGTCTTACTTTTGCAGTAACATGCGAATAATTCTGTATGTTTGTATTTGCTTATGTACCTCTTTTATTTTTTTAAAAAATTTTCTCTATGCTCTAGCTACATGCCAAGAGCAATAAAGACGATTTGAAGGGTAACCCATTTCTTGAACCGAAGCATTAAAAAATAATCTGCCATATCGCTCATGAAAACTTTAGGGGAGCAACTGCCACACTTTTCTTGGATCAATGAAGAGAACAATGACATCATAACTTGATAACTCCTGTTAGATATCAGAAAAGCACATGGAAAACCTTGTCTCATGTCATCGATTACCAAAACAATAAACAATTATAATCCATAGCTGTTTAGGCCATGCGTTCCATCAACACATATACAATCAGAAGAATATTTCTGATATGTTTTTTGAGCATCATTCATAATCATCAACACAAAGTTTTTTTAATGCTTGATATACATTATCATCAGTTCCCTGAGCTTTTTGTAAAATAAGATGCTGTCATTTTCTGCTTTCATTTGCTGCACCCAAGCTTTAAGGCTAATGCTGTCAGTTTTATGCTTAATAGTCTCTGAATGCAAATTGAAAGAGTTCTCAATGTTATGCAGATCATTTTTTGGAATCAGGTGTAATCTTACAAGATCTACGACAGTCACTGAATTTCTGATTTCACCTAAAATGCTATAGAATGGTATTTTAGCAGCAATCTTGGATGTTATTTGTTCTCGTTCAGTTTTGGTCAGAGTCAAGTGACCAAGATCATTTTGGTGTCCAAGATGAGTTGAAATGTATTTTATGCAGCATGTTCCTTCGTCATTAAAGTTTGCACTTATTGAAGCTGGACAATATAACAATTTATTTTATTACTACCCTGTAATTTCAAATGACGTATAATCCTTTACTTTCAGAAAAGAAGTCACCTGAACGATGGCAGATGAAGTTCACTGTTTTTTTATCAGCAGAATTATGAGGACATAAACCGCGAAATATTGTTTTTGTGACACTTCTATATTTTTCTTCCATAATTCAAATTCTTCAGCTATTTGAATTTTAAAAATTTTCAGTTAAGTCAATATTATGATATTTCAAATGTTCTATAGATCTTTTAGGTATATTAGCTTTGCATTCAAGACACTTATGCAAAGCTTTTTCATATGCATCCTGATTGTGGTTCTTTTTCATGCGTTCTTTTAAATATTTATTCATTTTGAAACTAATAATACAGACTTCACAAATAATATTTGAATCAGATTTACCGTCAATATTACTGTCTCTGGGAAAATTTTGGAATATTCCATCAATAGTTTTGGATCTACTAGCTAAATAAGTGGTGTCCATCTTACTGTTTTCTAATTGAAAATTTGTTTCTATTCAAATATCGCATGATTCTTCATCAGAAAAAGCACTTAGAGTACTTTCAGAATTACTTACTGGCCCTGAAAAGGACCTTTTTTTATGATATTAAAGACTTTTCACAGCAAGAATTGGCAACTGAAATCAGGTCAAAAGTTTAAACACAAATAATGGCGCTCAACTCCGTAAAGCCCTAGACATGTGCAAAATGTCTGAACGCTTTACCTAACTTCGGATGCGTTTGTTTGATAATACCTCAACGCTTTCTTTCTCTCTAGACGCTAGTGATGATCTGCGGAGAAGGAAAGCGATGAATTCCTTAGGCCAATCAGCTTCAAGGTTGTACTGATGGGACTTCATCCTCTCTGATCTATTCATATGCAAGAATTACTTTCATATTCTTTCTCTGATATGCCATTGATCTAATCTGATATATATATATATATATATATATATATATATATATATATATATATATATATATATATATATATATATATATATATATATATATATATATATATATATATATATATATATATATATATATATGTAATCATTTTTGTAAGATAAATTGTATTAATAACTGTATTTTATAACACACGTATCATTGTATACCATTAAATACAGCTATTTATATGATATTCATTACTATTTGACAGAATTCTCGTGGTTGTTATACTATTAATTTTTAACTGCAACAATAAAGAATATTTGATGAATTTATAAATAATTAATGATATATATATATTTAGGGCATCCGTTCTCGATATCGGAAGAAAGTAAATCGAAATCCCATCGTAATTTAGGATCTGTCGTTCGCTAACGGCTGCTAGGGAGCGTTAAATATGACACGTTTGCTATGTCCGCCAATAATACCTTCACGGATGACAGGACAAATCTGGCTATCTTCCGTTTGGTGCCTGTTTCTAAATTACGAAGTCCTATAAGCATTACTAATACAAAACCTCAATCAATATTTAGTGGTATAGGGCACACTTGCCAAGAAAGATGCCAAAGAAGGAAGCAAAACTAAAACATAAATTATAGGTAAGAGTTTTAAAAATATGGATACCTTAATATTATCACTTGTGTATATTAAGAAGACTATATAGAGACATAAGAATTGAATGAAAAAAATCTTTTTCCTAATGACTTAACATCTTATATAACCACATATTCACATAGAGATCACAAAAATTCTGAATAAATGTTTGATAAATTTGCAAACAGTTCTTAGTCTTAATGCAGTGCAAGAACAACTGTTTCTAAATAAATATTTCTGATATTAAAATATTTCTCAAATAACTTTGTATAATACGTACTTCAAGTCATCTGTAGTTCCTTTTTTGCTTGTTATATTTTTACATTTCTTTATTATTGCCTTGCCATTCGAAATTTAAAAATAATTGTGCATACTAACTGCTTTTCTGATGATTATATTTACTTGTAAGCCCCATTGGCTTTTCTTCTTCTAGCTAAAAATATGATCTGTGCATCTGATTCATGTTGATGAGCTGTGGCGGAATGAATGGCATTATCTCGGTCAATGTCTTCGACATCATCTTAAAATGAGATCGCACTTCTTCGCGTTATAAATCTCATTCATAGCAATTCCAGAAAATCACGTTCCCGAGACCACTTTTTTTAAATCGAAACTGAGCAGCGAAAAAAGAGACGTTGACGAAATCACGGTCTTCTCATTGTTGGCCTGGTGAGCATGGACGTTCCAAGGTTTTCTTACAGTTGACGTTGAGGATGTCTCATTAAACATGACGTGCTTGGTTTATTTGCAGCCTTACAATCATTTTTTGCCCCCAGAGGGCTAATTAGATTTCTTGCCAACTCAAAGGAAATCCCCAAGAACTTCAAAACCAGAGAACTGCTGAACTGAAGGCCATTCAGCTGACAAATCGATTAAATTGTAGGTGAATTATTTGCAAAATTTCGCAAAAACATTAAGCTTTTTATCCCTAATTTTTAATAGTATATATATATATATATATATATATATATATATATATATATATATATATATATATATATATATATATATATATATATATATATATATATATATATATATATATATATATATATATATATATATATATATATATATATCTTTTATGACAGAGTACTCTTATAACGTGTTTTCCCCCTGTAACTCGTTGATTCATCCACGTTGTATTTCTGCACAGTAAAATTTATAATGGTATGCTTTGTTCTTTTAAAAATTAATTAATGTATTGAATTTTAATATTCCGTTGGAAAAGGATATGGGCAGAACACTATTTCAGACCGATTCTACTGTGAATAAACATGTGATAAAACTGTGTTTGGAATTATTTAAAATAAACTTTTTTTAAAGTTTGTAAATTTGTATAAATTTCTTTCTTTCTTCCTTTTTTTATTAAAACGCGCACATTTCGTTCATAGCATAATTTTCCCTAAATATTCGATAAAAACCCCTTTAACGAGAAAAGTTAAACGTCAATCATTTGTACATATCGCGTTATACGAAGTTATACGAGCGCGTTTTAAGAGAATGATTATACAATGTGTTTACCTCTAGATACATACCTACATAGCGGTGCAGGTGAGCCCCGGACTGTGCCTCTGGGTCGACGGGCTTGGAATACTCGCCCATCACCAAGTGCCTCGTCATTTTGAACCACGGTCAGGTGACGAGGTCACACCTGAGCTGACACCCCAGCAAACACAAACTGCCGGCAAAAATCCGGGCCGCTGCTGGCCAAGCCAGTTTTCTGTTGGCCACGGCAAGCCTCTCATGGTTGTTTGATGGCCCAGCTCCGGCCATTACGGCCACGGGTGAGTGCTGGCCAAAATTAACCGGGTCGTAGCTGGATGATAAGCGGTGGGCCAGCAGATTCTGGCCATGGATGGCCCAACAGTTTTCGGCCATCAAAACCAAGACAGTTATTTTTTATTAATAATTATCCCAAATTTTTAATTATAGGGGCTTGTTTTGTGAAATTTGAAATGTTCATGACACAATATTCTGTAAATATTTCGTACACTTAGAAATTTAAATAAAATAATGCTATTATAAAGATTATTCCTTTATATTTGTTATGTTTTCTTAGTATTTTTTGACTGTTAGTAAACAAATTTACAATTGAGTATTAAATGTAAACTTTGATTTTACAAAAAATTTTCAAGTGAAAGGTTGTGAAAAATAAGGATTCAAAATAATAATAATGAATAAATAAAATAATATATATTATCAGAAATTTGCATTTTAAAAATTTATTATAGACATCTGGGAATATAAAGCTCATTAGTTTGTTTTGTTATTTCAGAATGAATATATTCTTCTTTTATCAGTCATTCAATTTTTATTATATATATTGTATATATTAAAAATTATTTTGTGTATATTTCTTTTTTTTCGAATTATCTATTTGAATTTCAGGCTCTATATAATTCTCTGAAAAGGTGTTTTGTTGTTGCACCTTATGCTTTCATAGATATGTACTCCTAAGCCCATAATTGGCCACTACCAGTCAAATAGACAGCATCCGAGTAGTAATCATCGTAACTTATATATAAGTTACGATGATTACTAATTGGAAAAAAATGAAATATACACAAACTAATTTTTAATATATACAATATATTGTTACAAATTTATAAATAATGATTATATTTGTCTTACAATATCTCAGACAGATCAGAAATTCTCACATTTTGGGCAAAAATTGCGGTATTTAGACGTGTTGTAGTTTAAAAGCGGATTTCCTAATGATTTGGCGACTTGGCGACAGTTGGCGAGATTCTTGGCGACTTGGGAACTTTTGGCGAGATTTTTGGCGACTTGGCGAGAAATCGATACTTCTGGAAACATCCATCACCTAAGCTCTAGGACCAATATTTTTCGAGATAGCCTAGAAGCTTCCAGAACCTTGGCGAAATTGGTAGATTTCTCCGCCAAGTCAGGTATAAATACCGCAGCCCGACATGGAAGAGTCAGTTTTGTGAAGACAGTCAGCGAGTGAAGACGATTAGTTGTGACTGCTAGTTGTTCTCTGTCTGAGGTATTTGAGACCTGTGATTGGAAGCTATTTCTTATTGTATCTGACGAATTGTAGCTGTATAATTGTGATTGTTACAGCGGGAATTTCGTTTATCTAGTGAAGTTTTTACGAATAAAAGTCTTGTGTTCATTAAGTGGTTGCTTTATTCAACTCTCAATCAACACGAACCCGTGGAGCTCGGTACAACTGGTGTCAAAATCGGGATTGAAGAGTTGATGCAGCGTGTCACCAGAAAAATGGATATGGATTTAATGAAAAGTCTTCTCGAAAAATTAGCGGAGCAGATGGCTGAGATGAAAGCTGGACAAGAAGATATGAAAACCGAGATGAAAGCTGGACAAGAAGAGATGAAAGCTGGACAAGAAGAGATTAAAACCGAGATGATGAAAGAGATGAAAGCTGGACAAGAGGAGATGAAAGCTAGACAAGAAGAGATTAACACCGAGATGATGAAAGAGATAAAATCTGGACAGGATGAGCTCAAGAAGGACATTGTAAGTGTTAAAGAAGAATTCTCCAACATCATTCAGGAGAAGATGAATGCAATGGAGGATAAGGTAACTTCAGTAGAAACTAAAGTTCTAGAGATAGAAGAAAACGTGGAAGAAGCATTAGACAATATCAATAAGGAGATTGAAAGCTTGAAGAAGCAAATGTCAAACAAACATGAGGAACCCAACGTGACATTTGTGCCTTCCCTAGCCAATATTAAACTCTCAACATTTGATGGGAAATCATCCTGGCAAGTATACAAGACCCAGTTTATGATGGTAGCGGAAGCTAATGGATGGAATCCCCGAGCCCAAGCTTTTCACCTGGCGGCTTCTTTAAGAGGAGACGCGGCTGACATCCTCGAGACGCTTCCGGAGGAGCAGAGGCACGATTTCCAAGCCCTATCGAGTGCGCTTGAGCTGCGGTTTGGAGATAAGTGCACTAAAGAATATAGCAGACTACAGTTAAAGTCACGCTATCAAAAAGCGGGTGAAAGTCTTCAAGAATTGGCTGCCGATATTCAGCGACTTTCCCATCTAGCATTTTCGGACTGCCCAGCTGAGACACGTCAGGATCTGGCTCTCCATCACTTCATCGATAGTGTGAGGGATCCGGAGATACAGAAAACACTTAGACTCGCCGATGTCAAAGATATTGGATCTGCCCTAGTCTACGCACATAAGATAGAGGCTGCCCAGCAGGCCGCGCGTAAAGACCGGCACTCAATCAGAGCCGTCTCTACTACTGATACGGACTATGATCTCAGAAAGCAAATCGAAGATCTGCGGCGAAAATTCCGTAACTTAGAATTGAATAAAGGTGGCAGAAACACGAAAATTCAGTGTTGGACTTGCGGTGCAGTCGGACACGTTCAGAGAGACTGCCCGAAACGAAAAAATGGTGGAAATGATCTTCCACCACAGCAGGGAAACTAATATGTGGCCATCTCGCGGGGCGGAGATGTCCAGAGAGTCAGAAGCCCCATTTCAAATTGTTTCACATTTCTTCCGTAAGTAGCGGCGACAACGGACTTTTCGTTATGGGACATGTCAACGAAGTTCCCTGCAGAATGATAATCGATACTGGAGCCAACGTAACTATCATTAGGACAGATTTGGCTCGCAAACTTGGTGACAAACTCATCTGGACGCCGCCCTGCATTACCCTCCAAACTGTGACAGGTGACAAGATTAAAGTGCATGGAAAAATAAATCTAAACATTGCATTTGGTAATGCCGTGTACCATCATATGGCATATGTCGCTGATATAAATGACGAATTTATTCTCGGATTGGACTTTCTCAAAGAAAACCATTTCAAGTTAGATTTTAAAAATAATGAACTACACTCATGTTCTGAAGACATAGCGATTTTTAAGACGAAATATTCAGATATTAAAACAGTCCATCATATAACTGCGAAGAGTGAAACAACATTACCACCAAGAACTGAGACAATAGTTTGCGGAGCTCTTTCAGAAGATAATAATTTTCATTATGGATTGACTGAATATCCAGATTCCGACAATAGCGTTAAAGGAGTACTAGTGGCTTCTTCACTCGTCGACCTTTCACGAAATGTAATCCCGGTAAGAGTTGCTAATCTAAGTAATAAGGTAAAACTTATAAAAGAAGGAGAAGTGCTAGCGACTTGCACTCCAGTGACCTGTATTAACCGAAATTGTCAAGCCACACTATCTGAGCCTCCTGACACTCTAATTAATGAACTCCTTCAGAGAGCAGAGTTAGATGATAAACAGAGGAATGCTGCAAGAAATTTATTATTAGAATTCGGAGATCTCTTTTCCAAGAAATCAGATGATGTTGGGCGAACCAAATTGACGCAGCACCGAATCAATACAGGAAATCATCCACCCATTAAACAACATCCGAGAAGATTGCCATTCGCTAAGCAGGAAGAGGTGGATAATCTTCTGATGGAAATGCAGCAGAATGACATTATTGAGCCATCAGAGAGTCCTTGGGCTTCGCCTATTGTTTTAGTTCGGAAGAAAGATGGTTCTACCCGATTCTGCGTTGACTATCGTCGGTTAAACAACATCACTAAAAAAGATAGTTACCCTCTTCCTAGGATTGACGATACACTTGATGCTTTATCTGGAAAACAATGGTTTTCGACTTTGGATCTCAAGAGTGGTTATTGGCAAGTAGAGATACATCCTGAGGATCGAGAAAAGACTGCATTCACCACAGGACAAGGACTTTGGCAGTTCAAGGTTATGCCATTTGGGCTTTGCAATGCACCTGCAACGTTTGAGCGCCTGATGGAGACAGTATTACGAGGACTTTCCTACGAAGCCTGTTTGGTATATTTGGACGATATCATTATTGTAGGGCGCACATTCGAAGACCATTTAAGAAACATCCGAAAGGTGCTGGAAAAATTAAAAATGGCCAACCTGAAGCTGAATCCTTGCAAATGTAATTTAT
The DNA here is from genome assembly GCA_037975125.1 of Latrodectus hesperus. Taxonomy (NCBI): domain Eukaryota; kingdom Metazoa; phylum Arthropoda; class Arachnida; order Araneae; family Theridiidae; genus Latrodectus; species Latrodectus hesperus. Next base: position 71,302 of record JAJQOW010000708.1, on the reverse strand, counting down.
TCCGACGTGAAGTAAGCTATCTGGGACACATTATCTCTGCTGAAGGTGTAAGAACAGATCCTGAAAAGATCTCTGCAGTTAAGGACTGGAGTCGTCCAAAAGATGTCCACCAATTAAGAAGTTTTCTTGGACTATGCACATATTACAGGAAATTTGTTAAGGGTTTTTCAAGTATTGCCAGACCTCTTCACAAGTTGACAGAAGTTAAACAGAGATTTCTATGGACAGATGAATGTGAGAAAGCTTTTAAACAACTGAAGGAGGCGTTGACATCTTCGCCCGTTCTTGCATATCCCCAGCCCGAAAAATTATTCATTTTAGATACGGATGCCAGCAACGAAAATATCGGAGCTGTTTTGTCGCAAGAAATTGATGATAAAGAATATGTCATTGCTTATTGGAGTAAATGTCTTTCGAAACCAGAGCGGAATTATTGTACAACCAGGAAGGAATTGCTGGCAATCGTCAAAGCCATAGAACATTTCCACCATTATCTCTATGGAAGAAAGTTCTTGCTCCGCACCGATCACGCATCCTTAACCTGGCTTTTAAATTTTAAAAATCCAGAAGGACAGGTAGCCAGATGGATTCAACGACTCCAGGAGTTTGACTTTGAAATACGTCATCGCAAAGGAACTCTGCATGGAAATGCTGATGCACTATCAAGGAAACCGTGTAATGAAAGCTGCCGATATTGTTCTAGAGTAGAGAAGAACTATCAGTTAGTAAATCCTTCTGTACGCCAAGTTACTGCTTCACCTCCATCGAAACCAGACCCATGGAGTGATAAAGAACTTAGAGAAGCCCAAAAAGAAGACCCAGATATAAATCCAATTTTAGAATTAAAAGAATCTTCCAGTATGAAACCAAGTTGGCAGGATATCTCCACCTACAGTCCTGCTACTAAACAATATTGGGCTCTTTGGGACTCACTCCATATAAGAAATGGTGTCTTATACAGGAAATGGGAGTCCGATGATGGACGTAATTTCAAATGGCAGCTTGTTCTTCCAAAATCAAGAATTTCAGATGTTTTGAAAGAATTGCATAGTAGCTCAACTGGAGGCCACTTCGGAGTAATGAAAACTCTACAGAAAGTTCGAGAACGCTTCTATTGGAGCAAAACGAGACAAGATGTAGAGAAATGGTGCCAATCTTGTGATGACTGTGCGGCACGTAAAGGACCGAAGAAACGTAACCGAGGAAGGTTGCAGCGGTACAACGTAGGAGCACCTTTTGAGCGAATAGCATTAGACATTTTGGGTCCTTTACCACGATCTTCAAATGGCAACAAATACATACTAGTTGTCATGGACTACTTTACTAAGTGGCCTGAAGCGTTTGCAATCCCCGATCAAGAGGCGACTACAGTAGCCGAGGTTCTAGTGCAGCAATGGGTTTCCAGATTCGGCACACCCTTACAAATTCATTCTGATCAAGGGACAAATTTCACCTCTGTTGTGTTTAAAGGAATGTGTCAAATTCTCGGAATAGACAAGACGCAGACCACGCCACTACACCCACAATCGGATGGCATGGTAGAGAGGTTTAACAGAACCATCTTGAATAACCTTTCACTTATGGTTTCCAGAAATCAGCAAGATTGGGATTTGAAGCTACCGCTGTTTCTGCTTGCATATCGCAGTGCTGTCCATGAGACTACCGGATATACTCCTTCACAGATGCTCTTTGGTCGCGAACTTCGTCTCCCTTGTGATCTTCAGTTTGGTCGTCCACCGGATACATCTTCATCGCCAGAGGAATACCTTCGAGACCTTCAGGCACGTCTTGAAGATGTCCATAACTTCGCTCGAGACCGAATCAACCTGACGACCGAAAGAATGAAGACAAGGTATGACACAAGAGCGACGGGACATGAATTTCAAGAAGGTGACAAAGTTTGGTTGTGGAACCCGATTCGACGTAAAGGACTTTCTCCAAAGTTGCAAGCCAACTGGGAAGGTCCCTACACAGTCCTAAAAAGACTGAACGACGTCGTGGTTCGTATAAGAAAATCATCTTCTTCAAAACCAAAGGTAGTACATTATGATAGATTAGCTCCTTATCGTAATGTAGAGTAAAAATTAGTAGACCATGGTCTCTTTGTAAATAGTATAGATAATTTTTTTTATCTTTTCTATTTTTTTTGTATTTTTAGTTGCTTGTGTATGTAATGTATCCTCTTGAAATGTAAATTCTCTTATAATTAATTTGGCCTCCTATCAGGGGATTGTACTGCCCGGGACGTGCAGTCCTTGAGAGGGGGCAATGTTACAAATTTATAAATAATGATTATATTTGTCTTACAATATCTCAGACAGATCAGAAATTCTCACATTTTGGGCAAAAATTGCGGTATTTAGACGTGTTGTAGTTTAAAAGCGGATTTCCTAATGATTTGGCGACTTGGCGACAGTTGGCGAGATTCTTGGCGACTTGGCGACTTTTGGCGAGATTTTTGGCGACTTGGCGAGAAATCGATACTTCTGGAAACATCCATCACCTAAGCTCTAGGACCAATATTTTTCGAGATAGCCTAGAAGCTTCCAGAACCTTGGCGAAATTGGTAGATTTCTCCGCCAAGTCAGGTATAAATACCGCAGCCCGACATGGAAGAGTCAGTTTTGTGAAGACAGTCAGCGAGTGAAGACGATTAGTTGTGACTGCTAGTTGTTCTCTGTCTGAGGTATTTGAGACCTGTGATTGGAAGCTATTTCTTATTGTATCTGACGAATTGTAGCTGTATAATTGTGATTGTTACAGCGGGAATTTCGTTTATCTAGTGAAGTTTTTACGAATAAAAGTCTTGTGTTCATTAAGTGGTTGCTTTATTCAACTCTCAATCGACACGAACCCGTGGAGCTCGGTACAATATATTAAAAATTGAATGACTGATAAATGAAGAATATATTCATTCTGAAATAACAAACAAACTAATGAACTTTATATTCCCAGATGTCTATAATAAATTTTTAAAATGCAAATTTCTAATAATAAGAAATATATTATTTTATTTATTCATTATTATTATTTTGAATCTTTATTTTTCACAACCTTTCATTTGAAAATTTTTTCTAAAATCAAAGTTTACATTTAATACTCAAATGTAAATTTGTTAACTAACAGTCAAAAAATACTAAGAAAACATAACAAATATAAAGGAATAATCTTTATAATAGCACTATTTCATTTAAATTTCTAAGTGTAAGAAAAATTTACAGAATATTGTGTCATGAACATCTCAAATTTCACAAAACAAGCACCTATAATTAATAATTTGGGATAATTATTAATAAAAAATAACTGTCTTGGTTTTGATGGCCGAAAACTGTTGGGCCATCAATGGCCAGAATCTGCTGGCCCACCGCTTATCATCCAGCTACGACCCGGTTAATTTTGGCCAGCACTCACCCGTGGCCGTAATGGCCGGAGCTGGGCCATCAAACAACCATGAGAGGCTTGCCGTGGCCAACAGAAAACCGGCTTGGCCAGCAGCGGCCCGGATTTTTGCCGGCAGTTTGTGTTTGCTGGGGTATTCAATAAGAAGCTATTTTGGAACCTATCATCTACAAGTGCAACTGATTTTTTTGTTAAAAAGGTATAATTATACATTGTTTTCAAAAATATAAATTTACTTCTTATAAATATTGAATATTTAATGAAGAGAATGCACTGATTTTTTTACATTTGGACAAACGAGAAATACATGAAAATACATTTGGACAAAACAGGAAATATATATATATATATATAAATCACTCAATTCTTCACACATTTTAATATCAAGTAAAAAGTATTTTAAATTTAGCCAATATTTGTTTAAAACAACTATGTGCGTCTGTTTAGTCTGCCCTAAAACATAGCAAAGTTCTTCTCGTTTTGCATGGAGGCAAATTCTTCTCACTATCGACAAAAATATTTAAGAAGTTGAATTTTTGAAAATGTGCGAAGAATTGAATTGGACCCGAGAAGCACTGAATGGGTGAAAATAGAAGATATTTCATATTTTTACATTTTAATTTTAAAAAACATGTTTATTTCTCTACTTCGCCTGAAATATAAATTAAGTTTAAAAAAATTGATTGTGCGCGCGCGCGTGTTTTTTTCCCTTTAATTATGAAATGTTTTTGCATTTTACAAAATATTCTGTGGCCAAACAAACATTTCAGTAATGAAATCTAAAAAATTATTTTATTGAAATTAATTTTTGTTAGCATATTTATGATTATTACCTTTTTTTATATCTAAACGATGATTTTTTAAAATTTAAATATGAATGTATGCTAACTTTTTGAAATGTAACAAGTTTTCCTTTTTTGTATGTATTTATAAAGCATAAATAACATGGGATACATATACACTCTAAATTCAGTTTTCAAATGGACAAATTTAATGAAGGAAATTTCATAAGTGCTATTAGGATATTCGATTACATTCCAACTTTTTATTTATTCTGCTTCATTTCAGTTTGTTGCCTTCCGTCACACGTAGAACACTTTTCGAATTTTGCCACATGATATTGTTACAAATCAATAACATAATTTGAAGTTATTAATATTAATTTACATAAATTTTATCACCAAAATGAATGTACAAAATGAAATATTTTAAGTATAAACTATTAATATAAATAAAAACATTAAATTGAAATAATATAAAATCAAATTATTAAACCGCACTTCATTTTTTAATGCTTGTTTACAAATGATAGCTAATAAAAATATCGTTTTCAATTCTTTTTCAGCATTTGTTATTTAGCCGTTACATTTTATTTTCAGCAGTCTAATTAAATGGCTGTTCCTCCACTATTCAAAGTTCCCTCGAGAGCTGCTGGCTACTACGTCATAATGCCCCTTTCTTTTCTTGGCTTTTGTAGTCCCCCATATCCAATGAGTATCTGGTACTGACCCATATTTTGGGCAGTCTCTACTTAGAACTAGTTTACCCCAACCCTGTCCAGAGCGAATTCTTTTCATTTGGAGCGGCAACAAGTAGCTTTCGAGTGAGATTACATCAGCTGTGCAGAGAGATTTCGTATCCAAATCGAATTTTACAGCCTGTTTTATCGAGAAGTAAGTGTACCTTTTAAAATTACCGCATTTTCTGAAAGCAACGCCACGATATTTGCATGTTTTAGAATTAATTTTTTAACAGAGAACGTGGAGCTTAGTTCTTTTTAAAAATTGTGTTCCATGCTTTCCATTTTCGATTCTTAGTCAGTTCGATTATCATTTTTTCATTCTTTTTAATCTTTTCCTTTTTTTTTTCTTTTTGTTCTAAAAATCTTGTAAATGTGTAAATAGCGTAAGTATCTCATTTTTTCATACATAATTTGTGGAATATTAGATTGATCAGTTCTGTTTTTATGCATAAGAAAGATTTTTATTATAAAGTTATTTACCAAATTATTTGTGTTAATGGTATATAGTAATCTTTGGGTCTATTAACTGAAGGAGATTGTAGAAGAGTATAAGCTCATGAAATACACCTTATTTAATTTTGTGAATACAATTATAATACAGGTTATTTAAGTCAAGTTATATGCGTATGTGTGAAAGTGGTAACAATAACATTAACAAAGCAAATAAGTTCCTCCTACTCAAAATAAAATTTAAAAAAAAGCCGTTCAAGGAATATTATTTCCACTAGACCCTTCTAGATGTGATAATTATTCAAAAATTCAGAACGCTAAAATGTTTTGTTGAAATTTTAGTGTTCTGAAATATTATTTGATGTGCAATTGAATTACTCATTAGAGATTAAATCATTTTATTTAACAAGCAATATTTCTTTAATTTCCTTTTACATATAATAAAAAATATGAAAACTTAATCTCAATTTGACTACAATAACATTGTAAAAACTTACTCATAAAAAAGAAAATTTCATAAAACTAAAATATTATTAATGAAAACGTCTAAGAATTTAAATTGCACTTAATCAAAAAAATCAGATTTTACTTAAGTAATCAAAGAGCAATATAGAAAGATCAGTTTCAGTTGTTTTTGTAACGATTATCCGTCGTTCTAAAATAAAATTAAATAAAATTTAAAAAAAAAACCTTATATTTTCATCTCGGGCTTTATTATAGCCCTTTAGTCTAGTGTCGTGAGAAAATTCCTGGAGAAACGTATTTCCTATTAGCGGTCCTTTTTGTCCGAAATATTGTGTCCGGCACCAGACTAACCTTCAAAGATAGGGGCAATTTTTCATAAAATAGCACTTCAGTATTCGGCGTAGGGAATTATCTTTCTGGAATCCAAATGGAGGGGATAGAGAACTAATTACCTCCAAATTCTAGGAAAACACATAATCTTTCTTTCCTTTTCATTGTTCACGCGGTTAGTATTTCATTTCTTCACAAACATCGCTTCATCGGAAACAAAAAAGTTAACTTTTGAAAATCTGGGGTTTTAACATTTAAAATATTATTGTCTAACTTGTATTTTTTGTCTACTATGTATTCTTTCGATTTGAATATTTATTTCATATTTTTGCTGGTATAAATATTTACTAACATATGGCTGTAAAGTTTTGAAAATTAAATATATTAAATTATTTATTACTTAAAACTATTCATTTAAAAGTATATAATTTATTTAATATTTAAATGTTTTTATCGGAGAAATAATTTTTATTTGCCTCGTAATTTTATTGGCTTTACATTAACATCTTATATTGATAAATTATTTTTTCAAATGGTAAAAGTTAAAAATCTATATAACTTTTTTTTTTGTTTTGTTAAATGTGTCGACCGATGGCCGAGAGGCCCAGGCTGTGGATCCCGGTTCGAGCCTTGATCTCTCTCTGTCCTTCTTTCTGAGTTGTTGAAAGAAAGTCTCATAAACGGGCTTGTGATGGTGTGGCATGCTCATGACTTGGTTCACAGGTGCCCACTGGGTAACGATAAATGATTAGCAGTTCCTAGCCTTGATGTGGTAAAGGGTTTGTCACCCAGTGACCGCCATTATTAAAAAAAAAAAAAATTGAATATTTTCTTTTAGTATGCTTAGGTATACAGAATACATTTTTCATTTTTGTATTTCTTTATTAATTAGTTTAATTTATATAAAAAATATATTTTAAATTGAAAAAATTCTTCAAGATAAGTATAAAGAAATCGGGCATATTTCTCATTCTGTATTGTAAAATTTAAAAATTAGAATCGTCTTTAAATGATATAAATTAATTGAAAGAAAAAGAAATTTGCCATTGCATGAACAGTTCTTCCAAAGTGATTCTTAATAGGAAAAATTTCAATTAAAAAAATCGTTCATATTTTAACAATAAAATATTTGTCAATATCTTAAGAAAATAATTTTAATAGATATATTAAAAATGAGAAGAAAATTTTCACTACTAAGACAACTGATTGAGAAAATTCCTCTAAATAAAATTATGTGATACAAAAGCTAAAATATACTTTTCATTTCAGTACTTGTAATTCCTGACAGTATCACTTTTGGGAAAAAAATAATTTTTAATAATATTATATAAATACTATTTGGCTGAAAAAATTTCTTATTTTATCAAATATATATAATTAGATAATTTTATTTAAATTTATGTGTGTTTTCCAAGAAATTAATTTTAATTTTCGATTTAAAAAATTTGCAAAATGTTTTTGTTTTCTGTGTTTAGTGTTTCGTTGATTATCTGCATTTTGTATTGAGGTATGGGTGACTATGGCATAATTTAGTTGTCTGAACTGAAATCATACGAAGACTTATTAACAAAGGTCTTCTAGTTTTGAAATCAGAAAAATTGGCTTTATGGTATACAAGTGAAATGTTCATAAATTATCAATATTATATTTTATGATTTAAATTTTTTACGATAGAAATCACTGGAATTTTTCTGAGAAAAAAAATGAAATAAAATGTTTAGCTTAATTTGTGGTAAATGCAATGTTAAAGATATCGTAGTGAAAAATAAGTTGAGTTGATCCTAAATTAGACGTGCAAAGACTTATCCTTCTAATTTTTTGGAATAAATAGCTAAATTTTGAAAATTGAATTATATTATAGAATTTTTGAAAATTTGTTAAGATATAGCATATACGTTCAATACCTAATGATTAACAACTTGTAGAGTTTTTCATAAATAAGATAATGCATAACTTTAATAGGGAAAATATATTTTTAATTGTTTCAATTAGTTAACAAACTAGAAAAAATACATTCAAATTTTTTAAAGATATTGTTATGAAAAGTTAATTCATAAAAATCAATTTTCTTAGAAGTTAAAAATTCATAGATAAATAAATATTCTGACTACAAAATTTATGTATAATATCAAAATAATTTTTAGAAACATGTTCTCAAAAATAAATATGTCTGCAGCACAAATTAGATAAAGGAAATGGCAGCGAGAGGGAGCTAACGAGGAACAGGTGGGATCTCAGAAATACAACAGGCTTAGAGGGAGAAGCAATTGAGTTAAAGGTATCTACATCTGATTTGAAATTTCACGAGGAAAACTTATCTCAAAATATAAATTCATCAGAATATGATCAAGGTTGTAGCAATAGAACACTTAGATGTTGAAGTAGAAAATACGCCTGGTAATAACATCAAAACGAAGTTGATTTTGACTTTGATCTAAACGCGCGCGGTCCAGCTATCTGACCTCTCTAAAAATTACAGATAATTTAATTGAAAATGCCCCCACCCCGCTTGATAACCAAACATTTTCCGAGAGAAAATTCTGACAGAAAGTTTTCCGAATCGTTTTATTACAGCACAGAGAAAAAGTGTTCAGAAATTATGTAGTATATTCAAATTCCGAATCGCAGTTTTTTGCTTCTGATGTAAAATTTTCTGAGAGAATCATTCACAGCTTATTGAGGAGGATGGTTGCAATGATTGGGCACATTCAACCCACTTTTTGAAAACACATGCAAGCAGTGCATCTCACCTCAAACATAGTTCAAAATGCAATGAACTCAAAATGTCTTTGTGTAATTTATGTACCATTGTTGCGGCTCAACAAAGACTTTATGATGCAGAAAAGATTTATTGGCAATCGGTTATTGAACGGCTTATTTCTTTTAAATTCAATATTGAGCCAATGCCTTGCATATAAAGATTATTTAAAAGAGTGTAATAGTGATGATGGGAAATTTTTGAAATTGTTTGAAACCATAGCAAAATTTGATCCAATAATCGCTGGACATCTCCACAAAATTCAAACCTTTTAAAAGAAAAACATTGCTCATTACTTAGAGGATCAAATTCAGAATGAAATTGTAAGCCTTATTTCAAAAATAATTAAAAAGCATTTATTACATCAGATTAAATCGTCAAAATATTACTCACTGATTCTGGATACTGCACCTGATGTTAGTCATACCGAGCATTTGTCGGTTGTAATTCAATTTGCTTATAAGAACGAGGAAAATACTAAGGCCCAAATTGAAGAACATTTGTTAGGATATCAGTCTGTCGACGACACCATTCGAGTCTGTATGAATTCATAAATTGGACATTTAAAATCGTTAGAACTAAATTTATCAGATACACGAATCCAGTCTTACGATAATGGTGTTAATATGAGAGGAAAGCACACAAAGTATTGAAACAAAAATTTGTTTGAAAATTTTCGAGGGCATTTTATATACCCTGTTCTGCCCGTTTTCTAAATTTATTAGTAAATAATGCTGTTGAAATTTCCTTTAAAGCTGTTAATTTCGTCGGAGTAGCGCAGGAGCTTTACAACTTTTCTTCATCTGGTAAACGTTGGTCTATTTATTTTGCAAATGTACGTTGAAAATCTAACTTTAAAGCCACTCTCCAACATCAGAATGAAAAAATAGAATTCAAGCTTCGATTTGAAGGGAATTTTGAGGGCTTTAATAAGTATTCAAGAAGATCAAACAAGAGATATGGAATCAAAAACTCCAGCAAAGATAATTCAGAGGGTTTCATCGTTTAAATTCATTTGGTCCTTTAACATCTGGCACGATATCTTGAATTTAGTAAATGTAATAAATAAAATAATGCAAAATTCTAATCGTTATTTACAAATCGTGACTGACCATTTACAAAATCTTATATCAGAACTAAATAATCGTAGATCTGATAAAGCGTATGAACATGCAGTTGTAAATACAAGTATCGTTGTTGATGATTTGGGGATGGATACTGATTTTCCACGAAGCAGAAACATATTTAAAAACAAACAGACAAAGCAATCAAGAATCCAAGACGAAAATTTAAAGTTGAATTTTACAATATAATATTACAACCTATGCTGACCAATGGTGGAAAGGTTTGTGTCCCTAACTTCGAAGCAGTAGATTCCAAGTTCGAATCCTGGTTCAGATATGAGTGTTCCTTTCACTCTGTGTGTCTTTCTTTACCCCTTAATTTTCGTAGCGAAGATGGCACACCAACTGGGTGCCCCATTATAAATAATACCATCAACTATCTTCGATAAGCATTATGGAGCTCTATCGTAAAGGCATTAGAAAAAAAAATTATTAGACTACTATTTCTTCAATAACTGAAAGATTCGGTCAATTAAAAGAACATTACAATTACTTCAAGGTAGTGCACTATCTACCTAATTTAAAAAACTGGAGTGAATCATCGACATTTTAAAACAATGCAATTAATTAGAGCAAAAATGGACGGATGCTAAAATGTTACTGAAAGGGACATTGAGGGAGTAAACTTATTCGAAGAAATGAAATCCTCGCTATGTTTTACCAAAGAAGTTTTAAATTATATTTACGAAAACAATCTTATCGATGCATTGCAATAGCTTTACGGATTTCCTGCCAGTTTCAGTGGCCACTGGAGAACGAAGCTTTTCAAAACTGACAATTATAAAAAACTCTATGCTATCTATGTAGCATGGCACAGGAGAGATGATTGGAATTATCAGTTGTATCTATAGAGAGTGAAATTTTGGATAAATTAAATATGAAAGATTGAACACGAGCGTTTTTAGCTACTAAAGCTATCAGAATCGATATTTTATAATTTTTGTATTTTATTTAAAAACATATTTTATCATAGTTTCATTTTTAGAATTTGTGAAATGATAAAAAAGAAAATAAGACAAACTTTTTCAATATCATTATTTTGGAGCTTTTAATTTCGGAAGTCACGTTTTGAATACTAAAAAGAGTGTTTCACATATAATTTGTAGCACTTAATAAGAGTGTTACAAAACCCTATGAAGGGGCGCCAAATTTCAATTTGGACTAGGGTGCCTAACAGCCACTCAGCGGCCTGGAAAACAACTTCTGATCAAAGAAGTCTCAGACAGACAACGGCACTGAACTAGTTTAGCGGCTTCACTGCCGAGCGTCACTCTAATTCTTATCATCGGTTCATCTGCGGGAGAAATCTGGCTGGGAAGCGATGGAGTCTGGAATGCAAATAGGTTGGGTCATCTGTGTTATGAGCTATTGGTTATTCATCCATGTTTGTATAACTTGAAAGAAGGATGCCCTTAAATATTTATTTTTGAGGAGCATTTCTGTTTGGAATATCTCGTTGATGGCTTTGGTGAAGAAATACAAGTCAATTCGGTTCCAGAGAGAGGATTTTTAGGCTTTTGTTTCTGATGTAGAAGGGTTCATTCATTATCTTGCGGAGGATTTCATTTTGACATGTGTCAAGTTTTTTCAGTAGAGTTGTGGGAGCATCGCACTAAGCAGGTAAGGCATATGTGAGGATGGGTCTAATAATGCTCATGTAGAGTAGCCTTTTTGTTGAGAGTTTAAGTTCAGAGTGTGAGCCAATTATAGGTGTCTGTTTATTGTGATCTACATAAGCTTTAATGATGTTTTCTTGTATGTGCTCTTTGCAGGAGAGGTTCTTGTAGTTAGGCCCAGGTATTTAACTTTTCGGACAATTGGGATTTCTTCCTCGAAGACGTATAATTTACTGGTTGGTTGATTTCTTCTAAATTTGTTGATAATAATTTGGGCTTAGAGGCATTCATTTCCATTTTCCTTTTAAAACACTAGTCTTCGATTGTTGTTGTCTTAATTTGTAGTTTTTGTCTGACCATAATTGGATATTTGCTGGTGTCTTGGTGTCGTCCCAGAAAAATGATGTTAGGGTATTGAAGTCCATGGGGTTTATTGGAAAGTCTTTTATACAGAAGAGGTGTGGGATCAGTCCCAGGATGCTCTACTGAGGTACTCGTGCTGTTTTTGTTCTTGGTGTTGAGAAGTGGTTCTTGATTTTTATTTTAAATTTCCTGTTGGTTGGGTATTGAAGAGGAAGAAGATGATGTCTTTATTATGTTTAGATTTATTAACTTGGATAGAAGACCTTGAGATACCCAATTTTATCAAAGGCTTTTGATATTTATAGAATTAATTATGCAACTGATTGTTTATTTTTGTTCCTGATGAACTAACTCTTTTGTGACGGGCGGTGGTATTTATACCCAGCTTGGCGTGAAAATCTATGAGTTTCCGCTAAATTTCTATAGGGTTCTAGGCTATCTCGCTTAATATTGATCCTAATACTCAATTGATGGATTTTTGTAAAAGTATCCGTTTCTCTCCAAGTCGTTTAGAATCTCGGCAAATGGTCACCAAGTCACCAAATCATTAGGAATGTCGTGTTTTTAACGTAGAATACACCTTAATTGCGCAATATTTATCCAAAATCTGAGTACTTTCAATCTGTCTCTGAGATATTTTAAGACAAATACAAATAATATTTATAAATTTGTAACAATATTTTTCTCGATCCCTAAGATACTCAGATATCAATTATACCACCATCCTGGATATAATACTTTGTATAATTTATCTTTGATAAAATATTTTTTTCTAATCATTTTTCACTTGTGAAATGTTTACTTGTCGTCATTAGACTTCATTCAATTGCTTGTCTATAATTTTAAAATACCATCCATATGATTCATTTTTTTCTTAATTTAAAGCAAATTTCCTGTAAAACAAATTGTTATGTCAAAAACTGGATCAATTGGAACTCCTTTTCCTCTTCAAATACCATCAAAAAGAGGATAATAAGTGGCCATTTGTTAAAAAACATTTGTCATATTTTTAAAGCATATTTATTTTTTTGTTTGTATCTTCATAAAGTATTCATTTCTCTTTTTCAATCTTTAGTGAAAGAAATAATTTTAGGCAATATTATACTATAAACTCCAGTTGAAACTTAAGTTGGTATAATTTTCATAATTTGATAGATTAGAGCAAATAATTGGATAGTTATTGAAACTTGAATATACTTTCTTGCAACCTGCTTTAGAATTTACATTATTCCTTCTTATTTCTAAAAACTTCTTGAATGATCGATTATAATATTTTTTATTAAAATCCATCATGTGACTTACTATCAAAATTTTAGCATTATTAATCATTTATTAGCATTTCATTATATCTAACTGATCAAAATTTTGTTTTGATTAATATTTTTTATATTTCTCATCATACAAAGGATGGGCATATAAGTTTAAAACATTATTATTAATAACCAGATTAAAATAACATTAATTCGAATTTTGATAGAATGTATTTAACTTGATAATGATATAATTATAGTAGTTTATTTTTAAAGAAATATATGATAATTTTAATAAGTGAATTTTACAGCTGCTGAAGTTTATAATTTTAGAGTAAGGTAATGAAAGGGATAAGTCTTCAACAGCAACTATTACTTCAGCATTTTAAGTATAACATACTTGTATTTTGACAATCATTTCTTTGAATTTCTAACTTCACTTGTTATAAATTTTCTACTTCATTCTTCATTGAAAGAAATGTTTTAACGAAATCTGTATTTTGACTGATTTCTTATTTAATAAGTAAATTTCTATCTTTTTGAAAACCATTTATTATATTCTTCCTTCAATTTAAATTTATTAGAATATTTTGTGATTTTTAGCTCTTAAAGTTGAGATTTTCTGCATTAGAATGGACTCTTTATCTTCACAAGAACGGAGAACTCCGGCAATGGAAGGAATCCCTCGTTTGAAAGGACGTCCGGAAATCGATGAAAACGACGGAGTCATCCATGCAAAAAATGCCCCAGTCAAGGTCAAGAAACCTTTTGTTAATCAAAAAAGGTAAATTTGTGTGTTCACGTGGTTAGCAATGAAATGCTGTTTTTTTATGACGTTTGGACAAGCCTAGCTCGCTCACCGACGGCTATGCGAATTTAAGTCAATAGAGAGCGTCTTTCGTTTGGATCAGAGCACCACGAAGATGAAAGTACGACTTTGCTCTTTTTTAAATTCTCCGATAGATGGCCCCATTAAAGGATCTACTCCCTCAATTTTGACTTTGATCTGGTGAAGGAAATTTTCTCCAGACCATTACACCCATGGTAACTACTCAACGACCGAACTCAGGACTTTCGATTCCACAGATTTAGCGAGTACGTATATTGCGTGCACTCGGTGTGGGTCTTTGGAGGCATTGGGAATCGCACTCAACCCTTGTGATTTGATAGATTATATTATCACATATAAAAAGATAGATTATCTTTTTACAGAAACATTCGTTTTTGCGAACTCGTAGGGATTTAAAATTGGAAGTTCGTAAAACAGAAAATATTAGATCTTAAAGCCAATTTTATTTTACCTAATTAATTTCTTTTTACCAAGCTCTATTTATAAATAAAAAAGTACTATTAGCAAAAACTATTTAGAATATATCATATAATAAGAAAACACACCCAAATAAAAATCGTACTTAAAAACGATCCTTACTTTCATTTTAATGATGAGAAATCCGGCGAAATATTCCTCATTTTTTTGGTTTCAAAACTATATATTAAAAACATTTTGCCATTTTTAAAATTCACTGTTGTTTTTCTCAAAAAAGTACTTATTTGTCCTGTTGTTGTTCTTGCATGTCCTACTTTTTCCAGTAGCGCCAGACCAGGTCCATAACGCCAAACATCCCAAAAATATCCATCACCATCAAAGTATCGTTATATAAATCTTGCTTGGCCTTCAGAAATTTTTACTTCGAAAATGGGCAAGAGAAATTTATTCTAGTATTTTAAAGCTGTAAGCCGTAGAGAACTCGTCAAACTAGGCCTTCTGCCTAAACCTGGAACGCAAGCCTTTTTAGACAGCGCGAAGATCGATGCAGCATTGGGATAAAAAGAGGGTGTCCTGTTCTTGGATGGGAAAAAGTTGCAGCCTCTGATAGTCACGAGTTATTTCTCCTTCATCTGCTAGCTTAGTAGACGGTCGCAGCCATTTTCTTCTTGTTTGACACCTTTTCCATTTTTGTTCCTCATGTCTCCATCATTTAATCATCTGATAGCGCTTGCTTGTAAATTATATTTGAGTTCACATCTGAGACGAAGGCAGTAGTGGGCTTCTCTTTGTCGGAGTCCATGGATAAGTGACTCATTTTCACTCAGGTGTTTGGTAAAAAGTTCTTTATTCCCCCCGCAAGGATGGCGATGGAGCAGCATACCTACAGATGTGGTTCCTTCTGCAACATGCGACAGGAATGTCAATGGCATAAGACGATTCCGAGGCATAATCACACCTTGCAATAGGATATTTGCTCTTGAACCAAATAATTGCTGTAAGATGGAAGTTTCGTTAAGTGATTGCATCAAAATAATCCGGACAATTTGAAGAGCTTAGGATTGTTCACGGAAAACGCTGATACATGTTTCTCAACCTTAAAATAAAAAATAATTTTTTTACAAATGTAAAAAGAAATTTTTTGAAGTGAACAGATTATAAAAAATAAACGCGAACGAAAGAGAAATAAAATTATGTTCTAAAGAAAAAAATTATTTTTTTCCAAAATTGTCGTTTGTATTTAGAAAAACAAAATAATCATTGCGTCTGCGTGTTAAGGACCAGTCACTGGTTTGTAATTCCGTGAATGCTTGTAAATTAGACTTTTATAAAGACGATTCTCTTCTGTATGACTTTTCATATTATTACACTTAGTTATAGATTTTCTGGATTATCAGCGATCTTCGATGGCATCAATGATTGTCTTAAGCATTTTAAATGTGCACAGAAGCTCAGCGTAGAACAGCCTAAATAGCATCAATTGAGAGGAAGCGCACAAGGTATGTTATTGCGCAAGTTCTGGACACCGACAGCAGCATTGCGGGGGTGGTACACTGAAACGGTACTTAGTTTCCGAATATGATAACATTTTTCACTCTGATTTCGAGAGAGCTAAAATACTTGTTCAGATAATAATTAAAGAGTTTTATTACAGTTGTATTTTTAAAAATGAATTCCATTATTTTTTCACCGCATAATTTACTACATTCTACTTGTTTTACAGGTCTCAACTGAAACTGCCCGAGATGTCAAAACTGGAAATATTGTGGCTCAATTTGCAGTTCTACTTGATGATGGCGTCAATGAGTGGCTTAATTATTATAGGATATTTTCCTTACGAATTGGTATGCATGGTACTGATTATCACGCTTTATTCTCTCCTGGTTTCATCACTCATTATAATCATAAGTTAAGAGTTTTAATCAACATCTTTTTTTATCATCTGGGTTTTTGTACTAGTGTAAAATTCCGTCCACCAGGAAAGATCGCCAAGAGTATCGCCGATTTATTTCATTTTGTTTCTCCGTGCGTATTCAATGACAATTAAAATTGACAATATATAGTAAAATTAAAAAACTTTTGACAAATTTTATTAGCATGTATAAATGAAATATTTTAGCAGCAACAACGAAAATGGATAATTTAAAAAATAATATTAACACTGAATTATTATTCTATACGTACGATGAATGGTAACTCTGCACCAATATAAATATAAATATGAGTGCAGTGAAAACAGCAATATATGGAATAACCCTGCAATCAAATTATTATAAGGCAATCGTTTATTCGAACTGAACTCTTGTTTAAAGAATCAATATCGGCTTACGAACGTCGAAACAATGCATTTAATATAGTTTTCTGTTGTTGGTGAAAATAGATTTTGGCGACATATTTGTCCCTGGTTGACGAGATTTTATATATATTTAGCTGGATATTGTTATTAATAAACCTTGTGCAAAAAACCTGGTAATTATTGTATGAGCTTATTGTAAATCAAGCAATGCTGTGATTGTATTTTTATTTATTTTTACTTTTTGCTTGTGTATAGCAGTTCACTCACTTGCCATGAAATTAACATGTTCTCTGTGATTACATTTCTTATATTCGTGAGTCTTGAAGTCTCGTGTGACCACGTGAAAAAATGTGTGTATGGGCTTGTTTCTGAAATAAAAGTTATCTCTTTGTCTGTGAATCTCAAATTGCTTCTGTTTTTGTTTAATGTGCACAAGATCCCCATGGTTGATTCACAAGTACTTGTGCGTAAGAGAACAATGAGACAAAATTTTATTTTTAAGCTATATATTGATAATTTCATACCATTCTGAAATAACAAAAGATCCCAATTTTTTAGCTTTAACAAAGTTTTCTATATATGTTACAATAAAATCATACTTTAGCATCAAATGAATTGAATACAAAAGATTAAAAGGACTATTTTAACAATCTTAATATATTTTTTCAGTAACTAAATTATGCAATTTATAAATATGAATGCATTTGTTTACATACATTTTTAAAAATTTAGATAGAATTTAATTGGATGGTTAAACTTCAAATTAATCGTTTCCTGATGTCATTTATATTTCAAATTATATTTCAATTACGGATTGACATAAACTGTATATTGTTTCGTATGAAGTAATTCTTTATAAAATGTTATATCAGAATATTCAGATTTTGAGTCAAAATAAAACACTTGCATTAAAATGGTTTTCAAAATCTCTATTCTTTCTTTATAATTTAATAAGCCATTTATTGTTTTCGAGTAATGTAAATCTAATGCATGAGAAACAGGCGTTGCATAAAATCTGCTATTTTTATACAGAGTATGAAATATTCAATCCAATTTTATTAATTTTATATATGATAAAGATGTTAAGTTTGAAAAATTTCTCATTAATCATAACATTTATATACAACAAATTTCATATAATCTTTGGATCACCCAAAATATTAATCATTTTAATAGTCAATAATATAAAGTAATTTTAAAAGATCATTTGTATCTTCAGCATTGACTCTGAAGAGAAAGGTGAACCAATGAGGAAAACATTCCCACGAGAATGTATATAATTCAGACAGACACACTTTAACAAAGTATTTAGCAATATTCAACGTGAAAAATCACTCTGTATTGTTCAGTTTCTCGAAGCAGTGTAGGGTGGAGGAGGTTCTCTGGAGGCCGTCGGATAACAGGGGTTTGAGAAGCCTCCATCCCCCTTCAAAAGATTCGTCGGTCCGGCTGGATCCCTGCAGATGAAATATCCACAGGGGTGGACCGCCTGGTAGGGACTCACTGAGGGCTCATCTGAGCTGGACACCCGGCGCACCCTCCGGTACATGAGCACCGCTCCGCCCACCACCAGCAGGAGGATCAGGAGGCTGATGAGAGATCCGTACAGCACGTTGTTCACTCGGAAGAAGTGGTCCGCCGACGGGTCTGCAACAGAAAAGAATCGTTCACAATTCAACACAGGTGGCATTGCTTAATATCTTACTCTGGACTGTGTGCGGCTAACGGCTTGAAAAGGAATTTGTCAGTTTAGATATCATCCAGTTTTCTCCGAAAGGATTTCATACTTTAAAAAAAGTATCTGACAGTGGATTTATTAATGAAAAAAATGGAATGAAAATTCCTCCTTTAGATTTTCTGTCATTAGATAGTTTCGCCTGCAATCCCAAATCCTTTTTTTTTTTTTAAGTTTTAGCTTGTTCATCACTCAGAAAATGTCTTATACATGCTGGTTGTCCTACCGCAGCATCTAGCCTCGAAAGTAAACTCCGAAACAGCGTGAAGAGAAAAGCTGACCAAAGCTCAAAAAAGCTTAAATCGCTACGAAAAAACGTAAATAGTTTAAATATTCAAATTTCATAAATATTTTTGTATTATGATATTTTAACTTGTCAAATTATCGTCTAAACATTTCTTTTGTTCGGAAAATAGCGGTTTTCATAGTAGAGACATACAAAATCTAAAACAGCTTGGCGGCATTTCTTGGTATTTCTGGTGACTTGGCGACATTTTGGCAATTAAACTTTAGTCAACATTATTCATGTTTCGAATCAATACGATCAACAGGAACCGAGTTCCGTAGATT
This sequence comes from Latrodectus hesperus, assembly GCA_037975125.1. NCBI lineage: Eukaryota > Metazoa > Arthropoda > Arachnida > Araneae > Theridiidae > Latrodectus > Latrodectus hesperus. The sequence continues at coordinate 52,157 of JAJQOW010000708.1, read as the reverse complement.
TACTATAAATGGATTCTGAACGAATATAAGCACTTATGCCGATGGTGAGATTCAAGCCCACGCACTGTTGAACCGAAGGCAAGAACGCTCACCCTTCGGAAACCAGTTTGGCAAAGAAAAGCGAAGTCAGTAAGGAGTCTGAGTCATCAGTTCTGAAAACCGCTGTGTTTGATTTTTGTATCATAGCAAATGATAGGTTTTAATTTGTGCTTCAAGCTGTAGTCATTGTGACTGTGAACAAAGTATTTGTTTAGGAGAAAACTAGAAGCCCGATGGTAATGCTTTAGGCTCCCAACGCACATTTCCAAGGTTTGATCCTTGGGAGGTCGACTCTTCATTTCATCTTTTCTGTGGGTCGATAACCTGAGTACCAAGCATGCTGGGAACTAAGCACTGGGGGTTTCGCGTTAGGCTGACTACCTAACCTGGACACATTCTTCTCACCCTAGCTGCCGAGCTGGCAGCCGAATTATTAACGCTCTTGCCTTCGGTTCAACAGTTCGTGGGTTCGAATCCCACCTTGGGTATGGATGTTTGTAGTGGTTCGGAATCCACTTTAAGCCGTAAGTCCCGGTCTAATTAGCCCTCGTGTGCAAAAAATGACCGTTGAGCGACAAACCAAACCAATCTCACCCCAGCTCAACTAAACCAATATGGAGATAGTAGGCCTTGGGCTGCAATGCCACAGGTTTAATTTAGTTTATATTTTTAGAAAAAATGTATTTATCATATCGCTGGCACGAAGAAAAGTGTAACAATATATTAAGCCAATCCGACAGAGCGTACGAGTGTCATCATAACTGTCACAAGTCTGCTTCGTGGATAACGCTGACGCAAGAAATGAATAAGAATTATAACTGAAATAGATAATCATAATGAAATCAACAGTTTTTGTTCTGAGGATGATTGCAATAATTTCACAAAATATGACTCACAAAAATTGTGTTGAGAAAGACAAGAAAGTATTATGTTAACTGATTGCTTAGACCGAAGCCAAAGGAATTGTTTCCGACAAAACAGCTTATACACTGCTGGAAAATTGTAGGACAGTTATACACTGCTGGACAACTAAGGAGAGATAACACTATCATCCATAGCAACCACAAAATGAAAGGAAGCAAAATGTCGAAAATTAGAATAGGTGTGGGATATAGTAAGAAGAAGTATGCGATGCAAATTTTTTTTCCACGTCTGTTCATCACGTGATAGCGTTCATAAGAGCTTTAAGGATTTTGACTTGAAACAACAAATGTCCACACGCGACAAGGTTTTACAGGAAAGATTTAATAGACGAACTTGAAATTTTTGGATGTATTCCTGACATCACTTAGATGATTTTATGCGTGGCCGAATTATTGGAAAGATCAAAGAAGGGCGAAAAGTAACAGATGTTGCCAGGGAGTTCGACATCGCTCACAGCGTTGTTTCACGGCTGTGGAAGTCCTTTAAAACTACAGGACTGTGTTGTAGGTGGCACGGGGGAGGTCGTGTTAGAAGTATGACGCCTGCAGAAGTTAGATATATCGTCCTATCAGCAAAAAGAAACAGGTGCACTACAGCTCAGCAGGTGGCAAATATACTGGTTCTTGTTGCCTCAGGAAAGCAGATCTCCCGAAAAACTGTTGCCAGACGTTTGAGGAGAGAAGGACTATACGCCCGCCGACCTGTTGTGTGTGTCCATTGACCAGACAGCACCGTACTGCCCGTTTGTAATGGTGTCGTGAGCATCGGAATTGGACTGAACAGGACTGGGTATACTTACTATTCTCAAATGAGAGTACGTTCAGTCTGTCATCGGATTGTAGACGCCAACTGATTTGGCGCGAGAGTGGTACTGCTTATCGTCCAGAAAATATCCAGGAAAAGGAAACCGATATCTGACATGTAATGTCATGGTGTGGGCCGGCATCATGATCAATGACCTCACTCCCCTACACGTGCTTGCGAATGGGACTATGACGGGCCAACGATACATTTATGAAGTTTTACTTCCTCATGTTCGTTTTTTCCATGGTGCTGTCTGTGATAAATTTGTTTTTATGGACGACAACGCAACATGTCATCGAACACTCACTGTTCAGGATTGTCTAGACAGCGAGGGTATTCTACGCCTCGTATGGCAATCACGTTCTCCAGATCTAAACCCCATTAAAAATGTGTGAGATGCTTTGGGGAGGCAAGTTGCTGGTCGAAACTATCCTCCGACAAACAAGAACACCTTCATCCGCGCACTCCCAGAGGAATGGGATAAATTGCCTCAACAGCTGCTGGATAATGTTGTGCAAAGTGTGATACGACGTGTGGAATGTTGCATCACACTCCACGGTGGACATATCCCGTACTGATACTTTTCTTCAAGGTGCCTGCTGACTTTTAAATACATTGTTCCATTTTTCCGTAAGCAGCATCAAATGAAATTTTTTTCTTTCAGATGTTTCACAGCTTTTCTATTTTCCAGAACAATAAATATTCTTTATTCTAATGTCTTAACAATGTGGCAACTATATTTTATCCCACTAGGCCTCATGTCTCGCTTAATGTTATGCTACATTGCAATTTGTGATCCGTCCTTAGCAAATGTCCAGCAGTGTATTTTATAAATTAAGCTTTAAATTTTAGTGCAATTATTGTATTCTTTATTTTATTAAACTAATTTTTCTTTTATTTTCAGTGAATGAGTTTTATTTATCACTAAAAATATGTTATAAAATTATAAAAAAAATTTAAAGATTTTAATATAAAATAAAAGAATTAAAATATAAGAAACTTAAAAATTTTTGGTCAGCAAAAAAAGTAGGACACTTGCAAACATAATCCTATTTTTGAATCTGTAGCAGTCTATTATGTTGAAAATACTGTACTTTTATGCTGTCTTTCTTTCAAATAATATATTTTGTTGAAAAACATCTTCAATTTTTTGTACAGCTTAAATGTTTAGGGGAGAACCCTTAAATGAATTTCAAAATGGCCAATTTGGCGTGTAAAGTAGTGGGCAAAAGTGTAAAAGAAAGTTCAAAGCACCTACACATTAGTCAAATGCTGTTTCTAACTTCTTGAAAAATCTAGTCATAGGAAAGCAAAACTTAAAAAAATTGTTTCTACTTAATCAAGAAAATTTTTTAAAGAACTTAAAAAAACGAATGGAAGCATTGGAAAAGTGCTAGAATCATCTGGCTTCACACATGTAACCGGAAGAATACTTTTCAACTACATAAAAAGATCGGATGCGTTCATATTCAAGAAAAGAACGCACCATCCTAAATGGAACGGAAGATACAATTAGCACCGGCTACAGTGGGTTGGAACTCCGAATGGACTTCAGTTATTATTATTATTGCTTTAGATGAAACAAAAAGCCAATATATGCGCTATCTAGGCCCATACAGTGGCATTGACTGGGTACACAAAAAGAAACCTACTCTATCTGATAGATAGGAGGAGACAGCTTACTGGTTTGGATATCAGTTAGCTACGTTGGAAAGACCAATCTAGTGTTTCTGGATGAAAGACAGAAAAATACAGATTACATTCAAATTTTAAATTCAGAGCTTCTTCCCTGTGGCGCTCAGTTAGGCCGAGAAAATTAGATATTCCACCAATATGGAGCTTCAATTCACACGGCTAATCGCTTTAAAAATGGATCTGAAACAGGTTCGGGTTTTGCCATAGCCTGCTAAAAGTAGACTTCGATACTGTTTAAAATATATAGTCAGTAACTGTACGGCTTGTTTACGCCAGAGGCAAGCAATATGAATATTTGATCAAACTTCAAGAATTGTGTTTCGGACAATTTTTGTCAAACCGAAATTCAAGACTTATAGGATTCAAGGTAAATAGAGTCTTTGAAGTAGTTATAGCAAATGACAGAAGAATTCCTTATTAACAAGACTTTTACTTTTCTTATTTACTGTCCTTCTTAGTAATTGGCTTCTTGTAGGCGACAAGATCAGCAACTCTAACCTGCTTAAATTAAAACTCATTTCACTTAATCATGATGTTCACTTGCAATGGATACCTTCACATGTGAATCTCCACGGGAATGAAATGGCCGATAATGTTGCTAAGGAGGGTTGCAGGATTTCAAATACTCCCTCTTCCACACTTACTTTTCTGGAGTTATACTCCCGGGAAAAATCAAAAATCTTGGAGGAGTGGAAAACACCCCCACCCATAATTGGTACAAGAGGTCAAAACCGGGTTTGTCCCTTGACTTCCCGCGTGACAGACCAACTCGGACTGTTCTCTCAAGACTTGCGAGCGGTCATATTAAGTGCCTCACTTTCAACGAGGGCAGGAAAACTTTCGTCACCTGCACCAAGTGCCAAATTCATCATGCTTCTCCTGAGCATCTTTTGGATTGCATGGGTCTCTCTAGGGAGGATCTCTTTAGCAATCCTCTTTTAGTCTTCGACTTCCTTACAGTCAACGAACTCATGGATCTAGTCTGACTCCGTCAGACATGGAGGATAAGCAACAACAACAACAACTGTCATTCTACTTTTTTCACACAGTATGATGTAAATAGAAATTAATTTTTAATTATAATAAACAAATAGTTTTTTTATTTCACGTTGCATATATAGCTGTCTGACTGTAAATAAATTATTTTGTAAAAATTCAAAGTTCTTCTCTTATTAGAAAAAACATATAGTTTCTGAAACAGTGTAGAGAAATTTCTTATATTTAACACTCAGTTGGTGTTTAAGACGCCTCTTGAATTTTATGCTTTAGGAATTTCAGCACATCGACAAATGCGCCATTCGCTTAAGAATAACAACTTTTAATTTAAAGTTCTTGGGAAAAATAGAAATTTTCTAGAGGCGAATAAATATTGTATTTAAAAAGGTATTCTGGTGGCAAAAATTCCATTTGTAAGTAATGGACACACTTAACATTTTCACTCACTTGAGTAGTATAATGAAGGATCTAAACTTTGAATAATCTAAATGGGATTGCTTGAAGCACATATATATTTAATCTAACATGACTCTGTTAAAACAGCTAAAAAAAAAATTGATCAATTCAGAGATACTAAAAATTTAGTTGCAACAATCGAAAGGAAAAGAAATATGTATAAAAAAATTCAAGGATCCTTTGTGGATTAAACTTAGGCAATTTCATACTTAATTTTGACATCAGCACCTGAATAAACTAGTTAGTGTCTGTGTCGTTCTCTATATTCATATCCAAATTTCGAGAAAGAAAAAAAAGGTTTTCATTTTTTTATGGCCGCATGAATAAACGTATCGATTTCACTTGGTAGTGTGAAATCTTCGTTCCCGCGTATCACAACTGGATGTCTTTGCAAAAAGTAAAAAAAAAGTATATTCATTCACAAATTGAAGTGAATTAGTGAATTCATAAAATAGAAGTATGGGACACACGGTATGCTTACATTCGTCTGATGTCACGAGAAATCCTTTGGTTTGTAAATAAAATTAATACAGTTCAGTTTGTCACTAACGGTCACTTTGGCACTCGATTAACATGTAATTTAAACTGCTTTCCGAATCACAGAGCCGGATGGTAATCGAAGGCATGAACTGTTGAATCGCTTGTGACCATTCAATGTGAAGTGCGAGGAAAGTTCCCATCAGAAAATTGCTTTTATAACATTTAAATTAAAAAAAAAGTTCTGGAAAATAGAAAAGGAAAAATTCAACTCATCTTTTTCAAGCTGTTGCAATCAACGTATTTATATAATAGTCTAAAATGTCGCAATTGTCTTAAAACTGAGAACAAAATTCCACTTCACAATTTACTGTTTTACTTGCATGATTTTCAGCCCACGTGTTCCTCGCATTAAATCTAAGGAGGTTAGACTTAAAATGGTTAACCGTTTGTTTGCTAAACTAGCCTTCGGTTCAAGAGCTCGTGGGTTCGATTTCCACTATAAGAGGAGTGTCTGTAGTGGTTCAAAATTCATTCAGATGCTAAGGTCCCAATCAAATAAACCCTCGTGTGCAAAAATGATATTTGAGTGACTAACAAACCAAATATTTTCCTATTTTCCAGAATTCGTTGTAAAAACATAATTCTACTGTTTAATAAGTACACAACTGTCCACCGTAAATGCAACACTCTGAAGGAAACGTGCAAATAACATGAAATTTATAATATGCGTTAACGGAGGTCAGACTTGCACATGATTACAATTTCAGCGCAGATGCACAACACGCGTGCCTTAGGCGCCATTCCAAAGAGCCTTTTAAGGCTTACAGATTTGATGAGTTCAAGTTCAGCAATTGTGTTTTTCTAAAGTTTTTTTAAACTATCAATTTTGCCTCGCAGAAAAAAGCGATCATTTTTTAATCAAGTATCCGAGTTCAAGAGAGAGAGAGGAAGGATAGTGGCCTACCGAGATTGTGGATTATCTTTCAAGATAATCGATAGTCGCGCGTGTTGGATGAAACGAAACAACTGTAATGCGGATATGTGATCGTTGGATGCAGGAGGGTACGACGGACAGCCATGTTTTGTGGCATCCACCTTAATGCATCACTTCACGTGAGGACAGGTAATGTGTGCGCATGGCAGTGACGGATCGCTCAGCCACATCACAAAACATAGCACATCACATTCAGTCTGTAACGCATCATTTAGTGTCGGCGCATACTATTCGACGCCGTTTACAGCACAGTGGTCTGTCCGCAAGATGTCTATTGCTTCGTCTACCCTTGACGCAGAACCATAGATGTCTCCACTGCCAATGGTGCGATGACAGAAGGATGTGGACGGCAGAATGGAATGAAATAATGTTTACTGACAAGACACGCTTCTATCTGCAACACCACGAGGGTCTCATTCTAGTCTGGAGACACCGTGGCGAGAGGATGCTGAACAGCTGCGTTATGCACCACCACACTGGTCCTGCACCGGGTATTGGATATCACTCTCGCACTCCTCTAGTAAGCATTGCTGGTACTTTAAACATCCAGCGCTACTTTTCCGAAATGCTGGAGACACTTGTCCCTCCTTATCTTTAGGGCTTGTCCACGGTCATATTTCAACAGGGTAATGCACGAACATTCGTGTCACGCATTTTCCAAGGGTTCTTCGTCAATCCCCAGATTGAACTGCTTCCCTGGCCTTCTCGCTCTATGGATCTTTCGCCCATTAAAAATAAACCTGTGGTCTATCGTTGCTCAACGATTGAATCACTTTTTAAGACACTTTGGAAAAAATGTTAGAAACGGGTTATGATATTGCTTTAGTCCATGGAGACTTTCGAATAGTATTACGCAGATAATTGGCGAAATCATAATCAAAGTAATCTACCATCAACATGATTTCATATTTTGTAATATGCATAGAATCTGAAATTTGTTTTTGTTGAAAATAGATATTTCTTCTCCATCTTTGGATCAGAAAAAATTATTTCTACCGAATTATTTTTATTCTCTAGTATACCCAGTATTCGAATTTTGATGTTTAAAAAAATCAAAAAATTAATTTTTTTTAAAGTCACGCGAGACTGTTGATATTATAATTCTTCCTGTAATTTTCAGTTACCTGGTCCCCGAAATAAAATTTTCAAGAGAATTCTCTCATTGTCATGAGATATACTGATCCTTTTTTACTCCTTTTTTACACATTTCTTAAAATATTACACGTGGCAATGAATTTTATAAAAATTCTAGTGCACAAGAAACTATTTCCTCTTTTATATTTTCTACAAAGAAAATAATTTTGTTTATGCTAGATTTTTAACCATAAAGTGGTTGTTTCGGTAAAATCCTAGTATCCGTAACGCATTCGACTCGATTTTCAAATATGTCCCCTATGTTCATGTTGAAAGATTCATAATCATCAGCATAACAGAACGTTTCATAATGAAAAAAATTAGAAATCTCAAAATAGCAATACATAAACCTACAACTCGATTTTAATCTCTCCAAATCTATCACGTTACGGATACTAGGATTAAGCCGTTGTTTCTTTCACTCCAGTTGAGATCCTGATTACATCACTTTATTACAATTATCATTGGTTTAAAACATCCATGACGTCAGGTAACGTTTCAACTACGTCACATAGTATTGAGACGGTATTGTACATCCAAATTGTCGACGAATTTGCTGCCTGCCTTCAAATCACATTCTTGGAGCGCCAGCAAACAAGTGAAGTTCACCATTGAATGTTCGAATGTCATTGGCGATGAGAAAAAATCCATTCATGATTTTCACAAGTAATAAAGAATTGATTTTTAATTATAATTTCCCACATTTGTAAAAGTTTAAAAGTCATGAAAATTATCTGTTGTTCTAAATTATTAGTTTTCAAATCTTCAGCGATATTGCTTCCAGAATTGAACACGTTGACAATAGAGCAGAAGGAAAAGTAGAATGGAAAAGACAAGGCAAAGCATCCACTTTGCGGTTAGTTTAAATCGACAAAGACGATTTGAAATTTTAAAAATTTCCTTTACAAATATATCAACATATAATTCTAAATTAATAATTACACTTTGTAAATAATCTCTTTTAAATCTTAAGGATAAAGCCTTGCTAATGCAATATTAAGGTTGGTTGGTTGGTTGGGTTTTATGGCGCAAGGTCCAAAATCGGACATGCTGCGCCAAGAAATAAGTTTTGAAGAAGATATTTAATTTTTTTTTAATTTATTGTTAATTTATTCTATTTATTCACTTATTTACTTTTTTTCGAAACCCAAGCAACATTAAAATTCTAAAAAACAAAAAATTGGTGTATATATATCATATTAAAATCCAATTATAAAATGTAAATGGTAAAACAAAATTATATATACATTTAAAATTTAAAATTGTAAATTAAATATAATATAAAAAACCTATTGCCCTCAAAAAGGCAAATAGGTTCCCGTGGGGTGGCTCCCCCAGCAAATCAAATAAATTTAAGATATCACATTTAAAAAAGAGTAAACGATATTGGTTAAAATATTTGCATGAAATTAAAATATGCTAAACAGTGAATGGTTCATCACACGTTTCACACCAAGGATTTAATTCGCTTAGAAACAAATGTCTATGTGTGAAACGTGTGTGTCCGATACGAAGGCGGGTTAATCTTACATCAGCACTTCGTATCGGTAAAACTGTTAATGAGGGGATGTATGGAAAAATGGCACGCAATTTATTACTGACCTGCATGTTCCATGACTCCTGCCAAAGAGAATGGATTAATATTTTAACATTTTTTCTCACGTCAGACAAAGGAACTGATGGAAGACACGGGCCAGATGCAGATTTAGCAGCTGCATCAGCCCTCTCATTGCCATCTAGACCTACATGACTTGGGATCCAACAGAAAATTATTTCATATCCCTTGCCAGCAAGGGAATCTAATGCTCGGAAAATTCTAGACACAACTGGATGGCAGTCAAAACTACTGTTCCGCAAAGCTTCCAACACACTCAAACTGTCAGTGTACACACAGTATTTAAAATTATCACATGTATTCATCTGCTGAAGAGCTTGGTAAATAGCACTTGCTTCAGCAGAGAAGATGGAACAGGATGGATGGAGGCTGTAGCTAAGTGTTTTGTTCTCAATAACTACAGCACAACCAACATGTCCTGTAGATTTTGAACCATCAGTGAAAACCGGTGTATACGTGGTATACTGACAGCGATGTGAGGCATATAGCTGCTGGAAAACAGTAGTTGCTGTGTCTGATTTTCTAAAACGAGCAAAAGGATTGATGATTTTAATCTGTGGATCGTACCAAGGTGGGTGTAGAAGAAGGTCCGTTTTATAAAAACGGACATCACATAGGTCTGAATATAATAAGTTGGACTTTGTCCGAGTGAGAAAAGGTGGAATGCTGTATGCACGAGCGTCATACAGCCTCATTAGTGCAGGTGTAGTAGTCATGGAACGTAATGGATGTTGAGGGTCAGACATGATTTTTGCATAATAACTGAGAGACAGCTGCATTCGTCTCAGGTCTAAAGGCAGTTGATGACATATTGCGTATAGACTCTGGACGGGTGATGTGCGGAATGCGCCTGAGCATATTCTCAAAGCAGAGTGATGTATTGTATCCAATCTGCGTAAAACGGAAGACCTAGCAGATCCATATACAGAACACCCATAGTCAATACGAGATAAAATTAATGACTGGTAGACACGAAGTAGTGACGTGCGATCAGCACCCCAAGATGTATTAGAGAGCACCTTGAGGATATTAAGCGATCGCTCGCACTTCTTCCGCAAATGAAGAACATGCGGAAGAAAATTTAACTTTCGGTCAAATGTTATACCCAAAAATTTTATCTCGTTGACAACAGGGATAGGAGTACTATTTATATAGATAGTAGGATCATTATGTAGGCTGGTCTTCTTGCAGAAATGGACACAATTACTCTTGCTAGGAGACAAAGTGTGGCCATTCTCAGCACACCATGCAGCAAGTTTGTTGACGGTTGTTTGTAGTTGTCTCTCAATTAAACGCATGTTAGAACCCTCACATGATATTTGCAGGTCATCAACATAAAGTGTGCCATAAACAGGAGGTGAAATTTGATGAAGAATGCAACTGATGTATAGGTTAAAAAGTGTGACGCTTAAAATAGAGCCTTGGGGTACACCCTCGGCTTGAATAAAAGTATTGGACATAACCGAACCAATACGAACTTTAAAACCACGGGAGCACAAAAAATTTTCTATAAATATTGGCAAATTACCCCTAAAGCCAAAATCATACATCCTACGGAGAATTCCATAACGCCAAGTACGGTCATAAGCCTTCTCTATGTCGAAGAAAATGGAAACGAGATGATTCCTCCGCACAAAGGCATTGCGGATCTGCGTTTCCAGGTATGTAATATTATCAAGAGTGGACCTTCCTTTACGGAAGCCACTCTGATTGATGTGGATACATTTATTTGTTTCTAAGACATAGATGAGACGGGCATTGACCATACGTTCGAGAGTCTTACATAAGCAACTCGTCAGAGCAATTGGTCGATAACTTGAAGGAACAGAAGGATCCTTATTAGCCTTAAGGATCGGAATCACTATTGCTTCGCTCCAAAGTGATGGAAATTTATTTTCAGTCCAGATCCTATTGAACAGGTAAAGTAAGTTCAACAGGGAGTCTGGACTTAAATGGCGAAGCATTTGATAGCTGATTCCATCTGGTCCTGGGCTAGTATCATGGGCCTGCTGTAATGCTCTCTTCAATTCCAACATCCGAAATTCACAGTTGTAAGGCAAAGCTTGTCGATGGTTGAAACGAATTGGTGTTCGCTCAGCACGACTCTTTGTCCTTAAGAACGAAGGACTATAAGAGTCGTTGCTTGAGACGCTAGCAAAGGTTTCACCAAGGACGTTAGCGATGTCCTTAGGAGAAGAGTGCACAGCAGCTCCGGATTTTAGAATAGGAATAGAGAATTCCCTATACATTCCATTGGCTGCTTTCACTCTTCTCCACAACTGTTTACTGGATGTGGAAGAAGTAATTGAGGATACATAGCGAGACCAGGATTCCCTCTGACTTCGACGACGAGCTCTGCGAGCTAATGCTTTTGCTCTCTTAAAGGCGATAAGATTCTCCGTTGTGGGGTATCTTCTGAATAGCCCCCATAACTTCCTCTGTTTCTTATAGGTGTTTTGACATTCATCATTCCACCAAGGTTTGCAACGCCTGTGTGGTATAGAGGAACACTTAGGTATTGATGCATCAGCTGCATTTATAATTGTTTCAGTGACTTTAGATATGGCATTATCAATATCATCGATCATAACCATTTCATTATCAACAACTGCCAATTGTGTAAATAACGTCCAATCTGCCCGACTGTACACGTAAGTAGGTAAGCGTTGTCTTACACTACTACCTCCAGTCTGGGAGATGACGAGAGGAAAATGATCGCTATTATGCAGATCATTTCCTACATTTAAATTTAACAATGGCAGAAGAGATGGAGAACAGATGGCTAGATCGAGAGAATGAAACGTTCTTGTGGGTACATGGAAATATGTCTTCTCGTCGGTATTAAGCAGACAGAGACTATTATCTGAAATAAACCGCTCTATCTGCCGACCGCGAGAATTAGTATTATCATTTCCCCACAAAGAACTATGGCCGTTAAAGTCACCTAACAACAGAAATGGTGTTGGCAGCTGATCTATTAATGCATCGAGTTCCTCTTGGCGGATGACATCATGCGGTGGCAAATACAAACTACAGACTGTCAACAAGCATGATGTGTGAATTCGCACAGCTACAGCCTGTAGTGTAGTATTTAAATGCTGGGCAGTGCTGGGATAGTTGTTAGATGTTAAAATGCAAACACCTCCAGACACTGCACCATCGTCACCACAGTCTTTTCTAAAGCTTTTAAACCCACGCATGGAAAAGTTATTGCTAGACTTCAGGAATGTTTCCTGAAGTGCAACACATGCGGGGTTGTAGGCTGAAATTATAGACTTGATGTCATCATTATGAGAACGCAAACCATGGCAGTTCCAAGAAACAAAGGAAGTTATTATTGAATTTGAAAAGCTCCTTTCCCGGAGCTGGAAGGCATGTCATCTGACATCTCCTCGAGCGATAGATCATCGTCCGAGGGATGTAATGAAACAGCGTCAGCCTCCAGGGTTAAGGCTTTACGGGTGGATATGGAGGGCCTAAAATTGCCCTCCTTAGCAGATTTTAGTTTTAAGGCCTTCAGGGCTTTGGATTTAGCCATCGGAGCTTTTCTACGTGTAGTTGATGTGGATGTCGATTTTGGCTTCTGTACAGATGTAGTGGGTAATTTAACAATCGGTAGTGATAGAGCATCTGTTTGTGTACTAGTCGTTCTGGTGACTTTTGCGGCGACAGTTGCATAGCTGACTCCAACTTGAGGTGTACGAGCTGTAACAGCACGTCTCGCCTCGGGATATGTACAATTATTTTTAACTTTAGTGGTTGTGATCTCCTTTTCCAGTATCCAGATAGGACAACTCCTAGCGTAGGAGGGGTGGTCACCTTTACAGTTGACACACCTCTCCTTTGCAGTACAGGACGAACTGTCGTGGCCAACTGCTGCGCAGCGAGCGCAAGTCAGTTTGCCTCTGCATGCCGCTTTAGAGTGACCAAATCTCTGGCACTGGAAACAACGCAAAGGATTTGGAATAAATGGCCTAACGGAGAGATGCATATACGCAGCATTAATATGCTGCGGTAGGTCTGGCGTCGCAAATGTCAGGATCAGATGCTTAGTGTTAATAACTTTATCATCTCTCCTGACAGTAATGCGTTTTACAGCGCAGACCTTTTGTTCTTTAAGATTTTCTAGTATCTCATCCGTAGGCGTGTTAAGCAAATCCTTCGCGGATATCACACCACGAGAAAAGTTAAGGTTTGTGTGAGGTGAGACAGACACCTCAAGGTTAGCCAGCATATTCATATTTGCAATCAATGTTGCTTGTGTTTTTGATGCAACTTCTACCATTAGGTCACCAGAACGTAATTTTCTGATGCTCTTCACATCACCGACCGTGCCTAACATAGCTTTTTGAATGAGGAAAGGGGATACTGTATCAAAAGTACCCTCTTTCCTTTTTATGACATAAAATTTGGCATTTAATAGAGATAAGGTGTGCTCCCGTGGGAGAATAGAAATATTTGTTTCCATATTTAAATTGGAAATTTCGGGACCTGACGGCACCACCCACCACCGAGTCCAACAAGGGGATGCAGACCAGCTGCACCAGTGCTAGCCAGGTCCTATACGCTCACAGTACATCCCTGAAGTGGCCTCCACCCTTAACGAGTCACCCAGTAGATGTACCGATCGCTTGATCCATAAAGCCGATTGATGTGCTGAGGACCACAACACACCTCCCGTTTACCTGAAGCAGAGGCCAAAGCAATGTGTTGGTCTCTGGAGGCCTCAATTACCAGGATCCTCCTTTCCAGGGACACGGGTCTCCACGCACGGCAAACACGTGGGTGATTTAGTCCTCAAGAGTAGCTAATAGCAACAGAGCGGCGAAAGCTACTCAAGGGGAGCCCTCAACCTCTTGCGAGGCAACCACACTGAGGGAGAAGAGGAAGAAAAAGCAGAAGAGGAGAGGAGAGAGGAAAATAAAGAAGAGGACAGATCACTGGGGTACCTCGGGATTGTGACACCCGTGTTTACCTAAAGAAGGTAAACCCCCTGAGGGGATAATGCAATATTAAATTATATATATATATATACACACACACACACATATATATATATATATATATATATATATATATATATATATATATATATATATATATATATATAAATATATATATACATATATATATTTACACTGCTGGACAATTGCTAGAATGGATCACAAATTGCAATGTAGCATAACATTAAGCTAGACGTGAAGCCTAGTAAGATAAAATATAGTTGCCATACTGTTCAGACATTAGAGTAAAGAATATTTATTGTTCTGGAAAGTACAAAAGCTGTGAAACATCTGAAAGAAAAAAATTTCATTTGATGCTGCATACGGAAAAATAGAATAATGCATCTAAAAGTAAGCAGGCACCTTGAAGAAAGGTATCAATACGGGATATGTCCACCGTGGAGTGTGATGCAACATTTCACACATGGTATCACACTTTGCGCAACATTATCCAGCAGTTGTTGAGGCAATTTATCACATTCTTCTAGGAGTGCACGGATGAGGGTGTTCTTGTTTGTCGGAGGATAGTTTCGACCAGCAAATTGCCTCCCCAAAGCATCCCACACAGACTGAACCTACTCTCATCTGAGAATGGTAAGTATGTCCAGTCCTGTTCAGACCAATTCCGATGCTCACGACACCATTGCATACGGGCAGTATGGTGCCGTCTGGTCAATGGACACAGACAACAGGTCTGCGGGCGTATAGTTCTCCTCCCCTCGAACGTCTGGCAACAGTTTTTCGGGAGATCTGCTTTCCTGAGGCAACAAGAAACAGTAGATTTGCCACCTGCTGAGTTGTGGTGCTCCTGTTCCTTTTTGCTGATAGCACGATATATGTCTTCTGCAGGCGTTGTACTTCTAACACGACCTCCCCTGTGCCGCCTTTTACACATTCTAGTAGTTTTAA
The DNA here is from genome assembly GCA_037975125.1 of Latrodectus hesperus. NCBI lineage: Eukaryota > Metazoa > Arthropoda > Arachnida > Araneae > Theridiidae > Latrodectus > Latrodectus hesperus. Next base: position 37,108 of record JAJQOW010000708.1, on the reverse strand, counting down.
AGGACTTCCACAGCCGTGAAACAACGGTGTGAGCGATGTCGAACTCCCTGGCAACATCTGTTATTTTTCGCCCTTCTTCGATCTTTCCAATAATTCGGCCATGCATAAAATCATCTAAGTGATGTCCGGAAGACATGACAAAAATTTCAAATTCCTCTATTAAATCTTTCCTGTAAAACTTTGACTTGAAACAACAACTGTCCACACGCTTCAAAACCTTTAAAGCTCTTATGAACGCTATCACGTGATGAACAGACGTGGGAAAAAATTCGCATTGGCATACTTCTTACTATATGCGGCACTTATTCTAATTTTCCACATTTTGCTTCCTTTTTATTTTGTGGTTGCTATGGATGATAGTGTTATCCGCCATTAGCATTTGTCCAGCAGTGTATATATATATATATATATATATATATATATATATATATATATATATATATCACTTCTTCCTTTCTTTGGAAAAACAGTCTTATGCACTGGATCGAAAACAAGATGTCTGAAAACTAGATGGTATCAAATGAACTTTTTAAGCACCCGAGGGATTCTTTAGCTACTCTCAAATGAGAAAAATATTTACTTCATATATCAAGCTAAGAAAATACCTTCTTTTAGCTCATTATGTGAAAGCAACTTTTGATAGAATACAAACAATGAACGGAAATTTCGAATCGATTATTTTCGACAGAAAAGATTATTGTCACTAAATGCTATAAATATTAATCATTTTTTTAATGTAATAGAATAAGCAAAGTGAGGTTAACTTTTATTTTCATTGAAACAAATATATTAAAGCTTTATTTTTAATTCCTATTCCAATTCTTATTCAGGAACTGTTTTACAGAAAGTTTAATCACATATTTAAAAAACTTGCATGTACTAAAACCAAAAGTATAAATCGTGAGGATCTAAAATTGTGGAAGCTGTGATGTATCATTCTGTCACAACACTTGGTGTTAAATCACAATACTTGGCGACGGAAATGATTGATGGGTTTCACAATTTTCACGATTAATGAATATTTATGGAATTGATTGATGGGTTTCACAATTTTCACGATTGATGAATATTCATGGAAATAGTTGATGGGTTTCACAATTTTCATGATTGATGAATATTCATAGAAATGATTGATGGTATAATGCATAAATAGCCTTATTGGATATAATTATTGTTATATCATACCACATAACAAATGAGTTTCATCACTTCTGTCTCCGCAGTTGTTCTTAAAGTCACATGTCAAGCTGTCTGGGATGCACCTTCCATTGTTGCACAGAAACATATCACTTTTCAGACAATCCTGCAAATCTGAAAACGAAATTTAACATTTTAATGTTACAGAGATTAAAAGCAGTGACAAGCAAAGGACTGTATTTATCATTCTGCTTGTGTGACAAATTATGTATTACGAGACAACGAAATGAATTAAAAAATAACTGTTTATTCAAAATTAATTATATAAGTGAGATCTTTTTAAAAACATTTTATCAAAACAGTTTAATTGGAATGATTTCTAAGAACAATATTCGAAAAATGAAAACATACGTTACAACTGAGCAATGGAACATAATAAAGGAGTTTGATGAAAACATTATGTGAGCATCTGATCCAAGAAACAATTTATTGCTAAAAAACTCCCGAGTGAACGTGGGTTTAGTGATCGGGTATCGTACTCTTCAAAGTAAAATGTTACAGGTCTGATCTTGTGCTCTCTGCATGCCGAGAGGGGTGCTTCAGTTTTTCTGTTTTGGTTGAATGCTCTACGAACATCTTCCCACGCGAGAGTTAATAGGACTGGCATCTACCGTTTAAAGTACCAACCGTTGAAACGAAGGCCCGACAGCTGCCATCGTTCCGAATTTGCAATACGTGAACATTCTACGCAGAAACTCCTTCTGGAAGATAATGTGTTTTTTTTATCAATCTATTGTCACTTCTTGGAGGCTAATTGACCAATCCCTACTACAGTTTAAAAGTGAATTCCAAATCTTTGAAAACACGAGATAAACGAGATTTAATTTGGATTATTTCTCCTCCAACCTTTTTTTATACAAGTGATAATTAGACAGGTAGTTAAAGTTTAAAATTCATTCCGAACTATTACCAAGAAAAAGGTGGGATTCGGATCCACGAACTGTTGAACTGAAGACACTAGATCCAATCATTCGGCTGCCAGCACTTCGACACTCATAAGCGATTGGGAATCAAAACCTCGAGCTACTCACTTGCGGGACATATCGCTTAGACAGTATGCAATGTGTTTTCAAAGGCAACTTTCCTCGGATTTTGTTGCGTCATTGTCAAATGAAAGGCTGGTCTTATAATTTCATTATGCTCATCAATAATGCCTTGAAAGTTCAATGCATCTCGCATTCCATATGACAGGCAACTGAATATTATGAGCACTCCGTGTCCCTGCACACAAATGTAAAAAAAAAAAGCTTTTTATTGCGAGGTACCTTCTCCATATAGCTGAATGCTGTCTTGTTGAAAGACTGTTTTAGGAAACCGTGATTCCAGAATCAGAATTACGTACATGATTTGCATTTCAGCCTTGTATGGGTGAATAGACTGCCTCCAGTGCTGCCGTTCTTCTCTTGACTTAATACCCCATTCAGAAGCTTTCGACGAAAATCAGGAACGTTCCATGAGAAGGTGCGGCAAAGCATTGCTCCAGGAGCTCCTAGAGTATGCATATCTCAGCAGACACCGCGCTCATCCTCCAGCTGTGAAAATAAGGACTGGCTTTTCCCAAGAAGGTCGGTTAACTGCTCTTGTACAGAAATTGTATTGGCAGGCACTTTCTTTCCTCTTTTTGTCACTGTGACCGCTCAGGAGATTCTCTGGAGACACATCTGTCACATGACCCACAGGAAAATACCATTCAGTGTGTAATGTCTCACCGTCAGCACTTGAGATTTGAAGAGTTTCTGATGGGGGAGGGTGAGTAGGGAGATGGTTGGTGCCAGGGACAGTCTGAAGAAGCTGCGTTTTCTTTTACTTTGTAATATTGATACTTACTCTTTGTACGCTACGCAGACGTGAGAGAGATGTTAGGGAACCCAGGTATGAATCCTTTGTAATTTTGTTTTTTTGTTAATTAAATGTGTTTGTTTTCAAAATTTGGAGTCATTAGTTTGTTTCATAACAAGTGGCTACAGACTTTAGAGTATTTTTTTCTCAAGAAACAGCATGCTTGGTTTATTAATCACTCTAAGATTATATCAAATCTTTAAACTGCTGAACCAAACAGAAAATAGAAGCTACTTTTTCTAAATCTTTTGTGACACAGATGTTATATAATACAGCATACCAAGTTCTCAGTTTGGTGATTTTTGGAGGATTTATTTATTTAATCTGGATACCGGGTTTTTATTACATTTTAGATATGGAGAGCTATAAGAAATATGCAGAAAAAATTCTATTTTAGCAACCCTAGTATTCACGTCAACGCGAGATGTCACAATGCGTCATCTTGGCAACATCTCTTCACCGCCAAGAAAATTCAGAATTTGGCATCCTGGATTATACGGCATCTGTGCCTTTTTTCTTTACATTGTGTTGAAAGTGTCACTTCATAAAACTACTTCGGCTGGGCTCAGCCTGGAGGACGAGGTACCTGGGTCCTAGGACCCTCACCCTCAATTGGAGCTGCAATTGGAGTGGTAGACTATAGCTGTTACTGGCTGGCATATAATTGGTTGTTAGTTCTTGAATGGGCGGGGCTAATTTAAGAATTTTAGTTGTTTAAAGAATTAGCTTATTTATATTAAATTTTAATATTATAGGAGAAAAATATTATAAGTATTTTAGTAAAATATAGTGGGAATTAATTATTTAGTTAGATTATTTTATTTTATAGTTCAGAATTTAAATAGAAAATTTGTTATTCAGCATCTTGGAAATACTGTGTTATTTTGAATAATTTGTCCATAGGGGACTTAATTTCTCTGAGTTCTTTAATGAGTTTTTTAATAGGTATACCTTTAAAAATAGTTTTGATTTTATTTATTTATTGCATTAAATCTGAGAAGTTTTCAGTTAATTCTGTATTGCACGTCAGAGGAGTTGGCTCTGTTTCTTGAACGGGGAGGGGAGGCGGCTCTCGCGTACGAGATACCAGGTCTCACGGTATTGGATTTTATACTGTTATGATTAACATTGTTAAATTTATTTCCTTTTGGAGCTTTTGGTTTGGGGAATTTGGGGCAACCCTTGTAATTGGCAGGGTGGTCACCCTGGCAATTGGAGCATTTAGGTGTTTCTAATTTAGCATGGGGACAGTCCCTGGTGTTATGTGCTCCTGCTCATTTAACGCATTTTGATTTAATATGACAAGTGTCAGCTGTATGAAAAAATTATTGACAGTTAAAACACTGCATCACCGATTTGGTTCCTCTGTAGTGTTCAACTGTCACTCCAGATATTTGGCATAATTTATATATTTTGTACATTGATGCCCCTTCGGGTTCAGAATAAATTGTTGTTAAGAAGAGCGGCATGATTTTATTATTTTTTGGGTTTTTCATTTGGCTTACTTTAACCACTTGAAATCCTACCAAATTTAGATTGTTCTCAATGTCTTGAGGCTTTGTTTTAATGGGAAGACCCCGAATGACATATTTTTTGGGCTTTTTATTAGTGCTTTTTATGAGAATATACTATACTGACTTGTCATCGAATAATTTTGTAAGCTCTCAATGAGCATCTGCAGTTTTAACTGAAATTTTCAAATTCCTGCCTGCGGCTTTGGTAACGAAATCGTGTTTAAAATATTCTTTTAATTTGCGAATGAATTCAATTGGATCATATCCATATCGCGCTAATACCGGTGGTATTTTTTCCTCAACTGTGGGGGCTGTAGCGGGGGTTTCTCGTTCTCCTGGGCGGAGTCAAGTTGAGCAAATTGGTTATTTGTAGTAACAGGAACCGGGGGTTCCGGAGTTGAAACTTTAACCATTTTATTGGGGTGAACGAACTCCTCTGATGGCTTTTTTAAGGTTTTTTTTTCTTTTTTTACTATTTTTATTTTCAGCAACATTAGCTGCATTATCTTTATCGTTATTAGTGCTAACATTGTCCCTATCATTAACAGAAAGTAGGGGAAATGCCAGATCAGAAACAGTATAGCTACCTGTGCTAGATGGCTTTATAGTTTCTTTGGAGTTGGCTTGTACGTAGTGTATTTCCATTTGAATTGATTTGATGTGCTCTGTCCAGAAGGTGACGCTATCTTTCAGCTGTTCATTATCAGGCTATTGTTGTAGATTTGCAATTTCTGAGTCCAAGTGCTCGGTGATGGATTGCTGGTCTTGCTGCAATTCTTCAACAGACTTTCCAGAGATAATTGGCGTCAAGTAATCCATGATTAATTTAAATTTTTAACCTATCGGTCTTTTGATAGCAGTGAAAACTGCTGTTTGTTTTTCCGAAGGAAGATGCACTACCAGAGTAGTACTCGAGCAGGTGAGCTGTGGAGCGTGGCTATGCACGTCTTCTCTTAGCAGAGTCCCAGACCCGAAATGAAAGTCAGAAATGACCTCATAATGTGGATGAGCTTAACGTCATGATGTAAGGCATTTTTGTGCCAACTGAGCCTTCCTGGAATAATGTTTGCAGGCAGCCTAATGAGCTGTCAACAAATGGATACAATTTAATTTTTCTTGCGGTGGGCAACTGGAACTATTTGTGTAGAGAGCTAAGAACCGGTTTTGCCTCCAGAAAGGTAGAGAAGCCGAGTCGGGGGTGGAGAAGGCCAGTACCGGACGCATCGAGTGGCCAATGAAAAGAACCCAGACGAGGCGGTGTGCGAGGGATGTGCATTTCTTGAGCTGCGAAAGGACATGGCGAGAGTGGGAATCGCGATACACTGTTTTTCCCTGAGTTGTGTCACAGTACTTCTAATTTCCTGAAACTATGAAATAAGAATTCGTATGAATGCATTGCGAAAAGGGGATCAAGGCGAACACGTCACCATAGGGTCCCTGGTTGCCCGGTGCAGCACTTAGGCCTAAGCTCCCACCACGTGGGTCGCACACGCGTCTCTAGATATCCTCGTAAGTACTGCAGAAGTTCCATTATTTAAACATTGTAAACAATCTTTAATTCCATTTTAAGAATACAATTTTTTTGTTTTAATAACAAGTGTGTCAAAAATGTTATTGATAATAGTGAGGCTGACCCTGTTATAAACTTCACAATTTTATTTATTTTATTCTATGCTAACTTTTGTAATAAGCTTTATAGATAAATATGCACCAGAGATTTTATTAAGTGTCTATTGCTAATAATATTTAATTAGTGAATCGTAGCATGAATTGAAATTGTAAAATATAATAAGGAACTTAGTTCCACTTGTTTGGGCTGGATTCACGTCTCGCAAGGAAGGAAGCAGAAACTTTTCATGCACCCACTTCGACAGATACTCACACAAGAGGAATGAGAGCAAAGTTTACGTTTGCTTGTCGCTCTTCCATTACTTTTTATAGTTTGGAGCTAATCTGATTGATGACTGCAGTTTAGAATAGGTTCGAATCACTGCGATCTGGGAACTTACCTTCCGAGGTGACCGTGAAGGTGAGCTCGAAGCCTTCTTCGATGTCGAGGCCGTCGCTTCGCCTGGATTCGGCGTGGTACACCAGCTCCGCCCTGCGCCTGAAGTAGTAGCTGAGGCGCTCCTTCAGGTCGTACTTGAAGGAGCAGAGGGTGGCGGGGGAGGCGTCGCAGCGGTTCACCTGCAACGAGAACTCATCCGGTTCAATACCGGATATAATGATGTCTAGCTTAAACACCATACTACTTTTTGTAATAAAACATTATTTCAAGAATTTTAAAAAAATGACTGATACATAACTATATTAAAAACATACATTTACAAATGCAAAGTAGTGAAAATTTGAATTGCACAATGTTTTGTAATGAGATTCATTTTCGTGAGTCACTGATTTAGCAATTTAGATGAGTGCATTGATGATGACTCGACACTAAATGTCGATTATTTTAGAAAAAAAATGTCACCCAGTGTTGCTAAATTTAAATAATGTTTTTCAAAACAGAGCATTAGTAAGAGAATTATTTAATTATAAGTTTAAAAATATGAACTATGGGTGTAAATAAAAAAGCATGAACTGAAACAAAAATATGTGCAAACATGAAAGAAGAGTGCGATCAATTAAATATAAAATTTGGCACGAAATTGCAGCATTTGATGGGATATTTGTTTCCTCAATTATGGTCGATGGAATAATAGATAAATACCCAAGACCCTGATGACTATTTCAAAACACACAATATTTTATCCTTATGGGCGTTCAAAATTTTATGAAATATTTGCCCCTTAAATTAGGCTTAACATGTAGAATAAATCAATAAAATTAAGTAATTTGAAAAATATTGTCCTGTTTTCATCATAATCAATTGACCAGAAAAGTAACCCATTGAGATAATAAGAGCTATAGTTTTCATAATCTGTAATAAAAGAAATTGACATTTGGTTAGTTACAGGGTGCTTTGACACTTGTTATTCTGTTTCTAGTAGTTTAAATAGATTATATCGGAATATTAAAATAATCAAAAGTATAATTTTAGCAAGACCTTCAATTAATATGAAAAGGAATCTAAGCAATAACTTATTTAGACTGACGGTGAAAATTTGAATTAATTCTTTGTAAGAGATGTTAGAATCCTGGACGACTTCCTTTATTGAAACAATTCAACATTTAAAAATTGTCTGCTTCTGTGAAGCCGCGTTATGTTTATAAGCTCCTATTTATGCACTTTGCATTTATACTCTGTGAAACTTTTTTGGCGAAATAGAAACAGATCGTTTTCACTTATAACGTATCGCCGGAAATGACGCAGCTGATAAATTGGCAAAGGCTGGCTCAGATCTACAACAACCTTCACCAGCCTTGGAGTACCATACTGTTAAAAGGCTTATTAAGTCAAACATAGCCTCCTATCGTAGAAATGTTTACAAGATGTGCATAAAGGGGAAAGCATGGGCTTCCTTACTAACAAAGCCTATTCCGTGCAACCTCCACAGAGCTGTGGGAGTGGCAAATTTTCGGCTTAAAACTGGGCATGATTATCTGCAAAAACACCTTCACCGTTTGGGTTTGAAGGACTCTCCAATCTGTCCTTTTTGTGGACTAGAGGACATGACTGGTGACCACCTTTTCACTTGCCCTGGACTTTCGGACGTCGCAGTTAGAAATTCTGCGGAAGATGACTTTTCATTCACCTCAAGATTGTATTGGGCTGCCCGACAGAGACTGATGGTTGAAAAACCAAGGTCGGGCGTAGGATAAAAAAAAAAAAAAAAAAAAAAAAAAAACTTATAATCTTGTTGTTGAGGCTGCCTGCTTAATTAGGCCATTGGTTCTCGTTATTTAAAGGTAGTGAGACCGAATACCAACGAAAACGAATAAACATCATATTCTCTAATGGTGGCTGGGCGCTTAAAATAAGATGTGGCCGCAATGTCTTCCAAGTGAAATGATGTCTGTGGAGGTGGCAGTCTTCTTAGTTTGGAAGTCTTCTTAGTCTCAGCTTCTAAATTAGGACTACCACCCACTCTCGGGCAACACAGAATGCTCTCTCTGCCGCCTCTTGTAAAGCAGAAAATTGGAATCCTTTTCGGTGGTTATCTTGTATATGTTGGCAATTGAATCGCCAACAGGGTCGGCTTACTTTTAAATAAATTTGTTTGATATTTTGCAATTTTTGATTTTTGTCTTCCCTTTCTGACTCATCAAGTATTTTAAAAGTGAAAAATAATAATTTCATTACCACTAGAATAAATGGGAAAAAAAATACCTGATGAAAATAGGACTCACATTTATCAAAATATGATGATAGCTGTAAATAGTTATTGCAATAAGTTCTGTAGAACATGCAGTAAAACCCATTGTAAATAGTTCTGTAAAAATTACTATATAAAGTGGTATAAGGATACAGTGAAAAGTGCTGCAAAAATTACAGTAAAACGTTCTGTAAAAGTTTTACGAATAAACTGTAAAACTTACATCAGATGGTACTGGCTCCCAAAATGCCAACACTTTTTGCTGTAAAAATACTTGGCTTTTTTTAGAGCGTAGGATATTATTAACTGAAATTAGAAGTGCTGTAAATTCTGTCGTCATGGGTAACTTTAAATTCCATACATCGCAATCCATTTTCTCAAAATCTTCCGCACAGAGGCACTTTCGCACAACGTAAAGCATGTCTTCAAGAGCTTTCAAGCAGCTTCTATTCAAGTATTTGTCAAAAACGGTGAATCATATAAATTCGTACTTGTGGAAAAAGCTGCTCCTTAACCATTCAAACTTCATGTGCTTTGGATTTAACATTTCCTCAAAACGATAAACTTCCAAAGCTCATGTGAGATGTTGGAAAATAATTTTTATATTAAAAACAGAATTTTAAGTAATGAAGTAACAAATAAATCTACGTAACAGCAACTAAATTTTACACATTAATGAATGAGATAAGATATCAAGCTTCTTAATACATAATTTGAAATTTGGCTTTCGTTAAATTTTGTAAACTCGTAACTATACTAGTTTCAACTTTATATTGATGGCCTGTTTTAATTTCAGTTTCACAGAGTTATGAGGGACAATTTATCGATTGTCGCTACCGGAAGGAGACTCTTTCCTGTCTGTCAGCATAACTTTTGTCCGGGAGAAGGGCTGTACGGAATGTAATGATATTTGTATCAAGATGTCGGTGCGTGCCTCACTCAAAATAAATACAATGGTTCATTTCGCGATGATGGAGTTTGTTATTAATTTATTTAAGGTGCTCTGTAAAGTTGCTTATGCCATGATTTAATCAACACGAGCAAATGTTGTGATGCAATGTTCTACTCCATAACCCTGCTCTTGCTACAAGGAAGGAACGTGTTTTCGCACCCTTTTTTTTTTAAAGCTATTTACGCATTAGTAAAGGAAAAATATTTACGGTATCAGAAACCCCTCCCCCTTTTTTCATATACTGCCATATTGTTATAAAATTTTATGTAAAAAACACAATAAATAATTTAAATTTTTAAAAACAAATATTTTCTCTTTCTTTAACGAATGGTTTTTTCTCTTTCCCAACATCGTCCCCTTCGAAGTTAGATTAGAATGCGAATGAGCATAGTCCCGACATCAATATTTAATAACTTTCCAATTAAAAAATTCAAGCATTTTTTATACCTTCATTCCTATTTCTATATATTTAAGCAAATCAAATAAGACTTCATTTCACGATGCAAAGTTTCGTTTTGAAAAGCTTTAAATTTAAAATTTTATGTTAACTTTAAGCATATAATTTTATGAGTTACACTGTAGCCATACTTCAGCTCTTTGCATTTCGTTTATTTCGGTACGGCATATTAAAAAAATATGTAAGTTTTCTGCTTTTGTTTCCATTATGTTAATTTAATGTTTGCATCTTCAATTTATAAATTAAGTTCCCTATTGTATACACTTTTATGTGTTAAATTGTAGAATTCTCGCCACGAGATCTTTAGTTCAGTTTCCAGGCATCCAATATTTCTTGTTCCTTCATAAGAAGGCCATTGGCTAGAGATTATTAGCTGCTCTTCATTTGGTCAGACAATTTAGAATGACTTCTGCATATTCTATGAACAAGATGTAACGAAAATTAAACCTAGATATTTGGTTTTGTTGAAACTCTGGCCACTTATGGCACACGAGAGCCAATGGCATTAAAGGGGCCCATCATGAGCATCCGCAAGAGTCGATTTTTGAACCATTGCCCTGGAGGCCGCAATGCTAACCACTCATCTTAGTTGGGCACAGAAAGCAACGAAACAAGTACAGTCAGCCAATATGTAATATTTTTGCTCTGTATCAGATTTGCGCATATACACTGCCCGACATTGAAAATGCAACACCAAGGAGGAGTTGCCAGAAAGTGACGAAACTCGACAAACAAAGAGAGAGAGCAACGGAAAATAAAAGTGATCTGTATTTCAAAGTACTATGCATTATACAGAGGGAGAAGTAGTGACACCGCGGACGGCGATACACGAAGCAACACGTCTAGGCACTGCGTCAATGAGAGTTCGGATGGCATCTATAGGACTATCTCTTCATTCCCTGTTAATCATAATGGCATCCAATAATATGCCAAACGTGTTCGATTGGTGAGAGATCTGGTGAGCACTGTGGTCAGGGAGGCTGCTGTACCCCTTTCAGGGCATGTTGACAGAGTCCAGCAATGTGCGGTTGGGCATTATCCTGCTGATAAAGGGCACTGGGCACCCTCTGAAGGTAGAAAAGGGTCACCGGCCACGACATACATCCATCTATCGTCGGGCTGTCATAGTGCCATGAATATTAACTCTTGGTAATCTGATATTGTACGCAAGGGCTCCCAAACCATGATGCCACGTTGTCGCTTAGTGGGGAGTTCCACCGTTGTTGGAGAATTGGACCTGGCTCTACGTTGAGGCCAGACTCGTGCGCGGGGATTATCACTGAAGAAATAGAAGCGTGATTTATCAGAGAAGACAATCCTGTGCCACTCCATCGTCCACATCGCTGTAACCAGGCGCCATTCCAGACGTTGGCGTTTATGCTGTGGGGTCAATGCAGCCTTCTTAACGGACGCCATGCACGCAGGTCAATCAATCGACGTCAAATAGTTCTGCTCGACATGGGAGCATGGAAGTTGTCTTGCACAAGCGGCAGAATTTCGGTAGCCATGCTTTGAGGGGCCGCCACCACTCCCGTCGGACGCGTCAAACCACGCGTGCTGACGTCACTCTGGCTGCACCGGCACCCGCGAAAATATTCCACAGTTCCTTGTTTCAGCCATCTTCGTCACATCCGGTGCACCGTGGACTTGTTCAGGTGTCTGGCCGTAAGGACCAACCTGCCCTTCTCATTCCGATTACCATGCCCGTCGTAAACTCATTTGTTTGCTGGAACTGACTCTGTCGATGATGGCCTGGAATTCTCAGCAGTTACAGGCGTTCTTTTCGACAATAACAAAGTTTCAACGATTATTTTCCAAGCAGCAATAACAGCGCGAAAATTGCGCACTCTGCCATTTTTTCACCTTATATTTTATCTTATGTGCGCTGGAAAGCTGCGCATTTCACATCATTTGCATGACTCGGTCGTCTATCCGAAATTTGCGCAATTTTCTGGCCTCTCTTTCTTGGTGTTGCATCTTCAATGTCGGCCAGATAGTTAATAGCTTTAATGATGGAAAAAATAAGTAACTCAAATATAGTTGAGCTGCATAAGATAATCACAAGCAGCTATAAATTAAACCAATACTTAAACTCACTTTTAAGTAATCCATGCAGAAATAGGATGGCTGTCTGAAGTCTATTTTTTTAATACTGATGACAACGCCTCTGCCCTCTGGTGGCTGGATGATGATCTTGCAGTCTTTGTTCGTTCCATACGGGGGACGAGCAGTCGCCCTCAGAACCCCCGCGGGACCGGACACATGGTAGACTATCGTTTCGTTTCCTCTTCTGCAATGATCTTCCACTACATCTGAAAAATAGTCAGTGCGATTAAAAATTCTGGTCGTAAATAAAAAAACATGTATTTAAGATTGAATGAAATGACATTACCGACATCCCACAAGTCATCAAAAGCATTAGAAAAATCGTAGCTCTCCGTTTGTATTAAATTAATCGGAAGGCTTTATCAACAGAAAAGTCTTTAAACTTAAGTACGATGTCATAATCCGAGGAAAAAATTGCAAATCACCATTAATATTTTCAGATAGACCTTATTAACCGAATGGTCTTTAATTTTACTTTTAATCGCATTCTTTTCAGTTATGTCGATCAGAAATTTAATATTAAACATGTTTGTTTCACGATTTCACGAAAGCTGAGATAATTTTGTTTGCGCTGGTTCATGTATAATTAATTAATCAGAAGTCATCATCAACAGAATGGCCTTTAAACTTGAATACGATGTCGGAATCTTGGGAAAAAATTTTGTGAGTGTTTCTTTAACATTATCAGACTAATGTTATCAATCGAATGGTCTTTGATTTCACTTGCAATGTGTTAATATAATTCACGGCGAAAATGAGCCGTTTGCGTACGGGAATCTTCTACTTGATTGAAGCAAGTGAGCTTGTTGCCTGATGAAATAGTTTCACTCATAGGAATTAAGAATTATTTTCAATTAAAAGGAATAAAGTGAGCTTCATGCATTTTCACGTGTGCTTTGATTTGAAACGATCATTTCTTCGACATTGGAAAATTGTCATTTCCGACATCTTTATTATGGTTGCATGAAAAATTCAGATGCGTTCAATTGATTCTTGCTTTAGTGGAAATCAGATCATAAGACAAGGAAATTCGATCGATAGACAAAAATTAGACTTGCTGCTCAACTTTAAAGGGGATCGTCTGGAACGGAATTTTGAATGAGTCCGATTAAGAGTGGAAAAAACAAGAATCTGTTGTTTTGTTCACATATTAATGTTTTTTCCACCTGTGTAGAAACTACCTCGGAATCTCGCTATTCTTTGAGAACAAAACGATTTACACGAAACAATCTTGATCGAAAAAATATCAAAGTGTTTAAAAAAAATTATTATACTTATTATTACTGACAAGGGAAGATTCCAGCGACTCACGGAATCTTCCCTTGTCAGTAAAATAAAACAAATTATACGGGAGCTCAATTTGAACGGCAAAATGATAGAGTTTCAGGGGATTCCATCACATGTGGACATTGATGGTAACGAAAGAGCGAACTTATAAGCCAAGAAAGACATAAATCATCTATTGAGGAGAGTGCTGTTCCAATGGATTCCCTTAAGAGATGTATGCGAGAGCGGATCATGCTGAACTATAACAAGGATCTATCCAATAAATGCAGAGACAAACAATGGGAAAATATTAAAAATGACTGGAAAATATTCAGTCACAGACCACGTAAAGAGGCTGTGGCCAATTTTCGACTGAACACTGACCACGACTGTCTAGCTGAACACCTGAAGAAAATCGGCATCTTGACTAGTAGTCTTTGCCTTATCTGCAAGACAGACAATATGAATGGTGACCACCTCCTCGTCTGTCAGGGTCTTGACCCTGCATTTCAGCAAAGCGGTGATGTTTGCAAGCTTTATTGGATCGCCAGGGATCGCATGTCCTGAACACTTTCATGCTTCCCCTATAGCTTTTTAGACTTTGACTTTTAGATTTTAGAATTTTGGATTTTAGAATCTTTATAATTTTTATCATATATATGTGTATTTGTGTTTGTTTGCGAGTGGCCAGATGTTGATGGATTGGATTCCTTTAGGCCATATGTAACAACAATTATTATAGTTTAGATACGAAAGAATTGAGAGAAAGAAATTAAAAATCAAGATTCGAGGAAAGTTTTAAAAGTCATCGTACCAAAAAATCGTCCGCCGAAAAAATATTTCAAAGTCGTTAGATGCTGTTCTGTTTCCAAAGTTCTTGAGCTTCTTAAATTCGAAGTTCTCAATTGACGGCCTAGTGGAGGAGGAAGCTGAAGCCCAATGCGTTAACATTTTGTAACCAAACGTTAAAAAATAAAATTTGAAACTTGAAATAAGAAAACTGTAATATTTGAAATGAGAGAAATAAATTTAAAGTAAATAATATAAAATTTGAAAGAAAAATATTTTTTCCCCCAGTCAATATTTTCCAAGTCCGGGGGGAACTGAAAATGAATCCGCTTCTCATTTTGAAGCCAATAAAAAAAGTTATGAAAGATGAATGCGCGTTTTACACCTTTTCTTTCCTGAGCAAGATTGTTTCCAGCATCAGGTCTCAATAAAAAGGGCAGCGAATTTCCATGAATTAAGATTTCCAATTAAGTAATATATTTTTATTCTTTTTCCGTGATATTTCGCTTTCGATTCGAATGTTTGCCGATTTCTTATTGCATTAATTTTTTTATACAAACGACTGACAAGCTTTAATTTCATTTTCAATTATTGAAGCTAATTGACTTTGGACGCGAAACAATAGTGTTATCTTATCATCGATATCTCATTGAAAAATTATTTTATACCGTATCAGAGAAGTCAGTGTCGTTTTCACATGATTTACAATCCGAAAATGTGTTAAATTTTTACCATCAAAAATTAAAAATACAAGATTTATTAACTAAACATGCAAAATCTATTGGAAAATTAAAGTTTTAGATAACAAAAACTCGGCCACTGCGAGGAAAAAATAATTGATGTTTACATAAACAAGGCATTAGTCGTAAGAATTAAAGGAGATTAATAATTGCAATATTTGTAAACAACTTAAAATTCTGTTAATTAATGAATTTTTTTAAAAATTTAAAACACCCTTCCTGATTTTATTTAACCATAAAGTGGATGTTTTGTCATTTTGCTTTTTCTTTCTGTTCTATCGTCATCGTGTGAATGGCTTGAATCCATGGAAAACGGCTTCTCAACCCGATGCATTAAAAAACGGTTCATTAACAAAATGAACTTGGACATTCGGTGATGAACTCCGCCTTGTGTGCTGCCGCTCGAAGAAGGCGATTTGAAGGCAGGCAGCAAATTCATCGACAAGTCGGATTTACGACGCCGCCTCAGTACGATGTGACATAGAAGAAACGTTATCTGACATCATGGATATTTTAAACCAATGAGAATTGAAATAAAATGGTGAAGTCATAATCTAAGCTAGAACGAAAGAAACAATAAATGATTAATATTTAAATAAAATGATAAGCAATGGTTATGCTTCAAACAAAAGCTCCTAAGTCCTGGCAAGGTGTAGAGGTAAAACACTGTCCCCCACGGTATTTGCAGCATTGCTCGGAACAGAACGCCCTGATAGAAGAGAAAAGAACTTCTACTAGAATTTCTTCCAAGGCCCACATCCTGTAGCTAGCTGTCTGTTATGGCAGAGCTGGAGGATTCTGTGCTCTTGCAGACACAGCTTTATACTGCTGTGGGACGCCTCGTACTTGCTCTGGCGGTCAAGCTATGAAGTTGCTTCAATATTCTTCGCGACAACGCCACACGTCTGAAGCCCTTGAATACTTGCGATATGACTTTCTGGAAATGATTAGCAAAATCATTAACTTGCCTTTCGCTCAAAGTATAAAAACAATGCATGTAACTGGACTGTTCTAAAGCTATTCCATGAACGTGCAAACGGATTGTTGGATCACGGAGATCAGATTCGAAGACACAATGAGTGTTTTCGGCACTTTGAAATGTTCGAATGGATTCAAAAACGCAGAGAGGATCCTTCCGATCGTTTAACTTGAGATCCTTTGCATGTTGTTTCTAAGCAACCGCGATGTCCTGTAGCACAGTCTCCACATTCCTTCATTCATGCGATCGTTCTTAGAAAACTGAACGGTGCTCATCCATTTTTTAGACTGACGGTAGGTAAATGAAGTCTTGAACTTGAATATAAGGTTGTAGTGACATTTGGAACTGGTTTGTTTTAACGGACAGTTTGTATCTCAATCGTCGTCGATAATGAAGAATAAAATGACTGTTCGCATAGAGTGTCTGGTGTTTTTCTTGAGACTCATGGAAAATTATTCGGATTTCCTCAACCAATTCATTTGTCTCTTTGATACATTGTCAAGGGAAGTCAAAGTAATGTTGCTGTTATTTACCACACTTAGAGAAGTCAAGCTTACTAGCGAAAGGTTATGCGAAATGAAGTCAGAAGGATGCGTCTTTTGTTTAACTAGAGCACCATGAAGGTGAACGTTCGGTCTTTGCTCTAAGTCTCCTTCTATTGATGGTACCACCAGAGGATACGCTCCGTCAATTTTGACTTTAATCTCGAGGGGGAGGTAATTTTTTCCATACCATTACACTCATAGTAACTCTCAACGATTGACCACAGGACTTTCGATTCTGCAGATTTAACGACGCTCGTATAGTCGAAGTAATGCTTGTCGTATTGACAATTCATGTTGTTCTAAATGTCATCGAAACAAAAAAGTTCAGATCTCTTACTTGCTCAAATTTCAACATTAATAAAAAGCATACTTACTTTATAAAAAATAGTTTACTTCAGTTATTTTATTTCTGAGAGAGAGAAAGATTTAAAGTCTAGTAATATCGTAAGCAAATTTAGTTTATTTTGAAATAAAAACTCGTAAAATTCTTATAGTTTAGAGTACTAAATTAAGTTTGTCTTATTCTTAGATTGCAAGAATTAGAAAAGAGAGAGAATTTGATGGTAACCAGCATGTTTAATAATTCCTAACAGAGAGAAATAATAAATACTTTTAAGCTTTTTCTCAGATCAGAAACCGGAGAAACTGAAAAGGAGCTCCCATGTTAATCAAGTACACGAGATCTAATGTATCCCCAGCCAACAAGGTAATCCAATACTCTGGACACAGCAAGGAGGCATGCAAATCCCCCACTTACAAAGTTCTTACACAGAATTCAAAACAACCACCTGCTGAAAATTATGGTGGCTCCATCTTCACTGTGGCTTCAGCAGTGGCGATAGAGCAAAGTGGATGCCACTAAGATGAGTTACTTTACTTGCCTCGACTCTGCTAAGTAATTCACATTGTTATCAGCATGCTGTTTCAGATCCATCCGTAAACATCAGAATGTATAAAAATGGTAAGTATTAAAAAAATGGTTAATATTGTGTTCGATTTTTTTCGAAAAAATTTTCGATTCGAAAAATGAGCAAAAAGAAATTAATCTCAAATTTAGAATCTATCATGTCTTTTAGAGAAACTGGCGTCATCAAATACTGAGGGTATTAACACATTTTTAGAACAATTTCGGGGCCGTTTAATTAATATTTAAAATTTAAAGACTATTTTTTAAAATGTTCGATCTGATAGCCTTTTTTCTGGACTGTAAGTCTGCATCGTGATTTCCATGATAGAAGAGCTTTTCGTGATTTCCAGGGGTATTGCTTTCCATTCCTCTACCACTTCTTTCCAGAGTCCATATATCGTGGTGGGTTTGCGTTTAGAAAGAGGTCTTTTTAACAGACCAAAGGCACAATAGTCCATAGGTAAAATGCCAGGGGACTTCACAGGAATATGTTGGAAAGATATATTTGCAATACCTATATTAGTCTTCATTTTTTCAGGGAATGCAGTGGTAGTTTTCGAAGTATGACTTGTAGCTTTGTCTTGATGAAGTTTCACTCTTTGAAAGTCTTTGCGATAAAAAAGTGGAATTTCTTCTGTAAATATTGGACGTAAAATCTTCTCCTGATAGTATGATGAGTTGATTTTAACATTTTTTCTACTCTTTTTATTTTTAATTTCCCATTGTAGGAGAAACCTGCCCCTTACTGAAACTTTCTTTACATGGACGGAAACAGGTTTGTGCAATTTTTCTCCTCGTTTTCTATAGTAAATAGACCTTTTTTGTTTCACTCATTTAGGTAAACCCATGCTTCATCAAGGGTCCCAACGTATTTCCATTTATTCTCTGCTAAATGGTTTTCATACAGGATTCTACAAAATGTTTTGCGTTGAGCCACATGCCTCAGTAAAAGCTGGTGAATATTATGTTTTATAGATTTTAAAATTGTAAATCTTGATTAATTATTTTATTTATTGTTGCTACAGACGTATCTAAAGACTTTGCAATTGATTTCTGTGTTGTCGGATTTTCTCTTGTTACCAGGGATTTCACTTTAGAAACATTTGAAACAGTACGTACTTTTTTCGGATATTCGTTTGGAGTCTTCTTTCCATGTAGAAATAATGATTGACGGTTTTTACCTGTCCGATTAATAATGATGCTTATTTTGCACTTAGAAATTTTAATACCATGCATTTAACAATGTTTTTGATTCCTAGAATAAGAATATTTCTCTTCGGAAAGCGCAAAAACATATCCTTCAATCCACAGTTTGGTTACATGCGACATTTTGAAAGAAGAATAAATTTAAAGGAAAATTTAGCAGACGATATTTCTCATTTCAAATAATAAGCTGTAGAAAAACATTTTTGTTCGAAAACATTTACTTTTTTAAAATTCTTAATCGAAATCGTTCTAAAAATGTGTTAATACCCTTTGTACATATAAATCCAAAGAATTCAATGGACTGGTTATGTTACTAAAATAAACAAAGAACCTTCAACACCAAAAAATATTCTTGGTTAGGTCCTTTGGAACAAGAACTAGGAACTGACCTAACCTTAAGATGAGTTGTCTGACTAGAAATGGATCTACACATTTTAAGAGTGAAAATTGGAGGAACAGAGCCAAGAATAGAGGCTCGGAGGAATATTCTTGTGAAAGCTGGGGCTCACCCCGGGTTGTCGTACTTCTGAGGAAGGATAGAAGGAAGGAAAAAAATTAATTAATCAGTTATTCATTCATCAGTTATTCAAATGACAATAATATAATGATAAATTTAAGCAAGTCCGTTTAGAGGAAATTGATAAAAGGCCGAAATAGGTGTGACTTGGGTGTCCCCGGGAAGAATGTGAGCAAGATCTTGAAAGTGTCCTGCAGTGCACTTGTTTGAAGAAGTTTATAGTGAGTTTATGGGTATGCTGGATTAATTCTTCAAGTTTTAAGTCTTGTCTGATATTTTTATTCATTATATAAAAGGGAGCGTTAACAATTTTACTGAGCATTTTATTTTGTCGAGTGTTAAGTAAATAAATATCTTTATTAGAAAAAACACACCAAGCTGGAGAAGCATCGGACGAATAATCGCAATATAAAGTTATCTTTTTAAGTTTTAGAATTAACTTAGAATAAGGTCCAATGAGGACTTTAATTTTGTTGTAGCAGAAATTTTTGATTTGATGTGATCTGTCCAGGTGAGTTTAGAGTTTATTATTAGACCAAGATAGTTTGCTTTTTTGACGTTTTATATTTGTTGACCATATATGTAAAATTGATTATTTATGGTGTGTTATCTGGGATGTTTACGAATGATGATAAGTTTAGATTTGCTTGCATTAATGGCGACTTTCCATTTAGTACACCAATCTTCAATATCAGTAATTTTATCTTGAAGTTTTGAAATTGCAAAATTTGGATTTTTAGATCTGACTACAGTTCCAGTACCATCCGCAGAGAAAGCAGTGAGACTATGAATGTCATCATTTATAGGAAAGTCTCTCAGCAGTGTAAAAAAGATGCAGGATTGGTCCTAGAATACTGCCTTGAGGAACTCTAGCTTATATTGCTCTAGTAGTTGATATTGAGTTATTAATTTTGATATGAAATTTTGTGTTCATTAGATAGCTATTGACAATTTTTATAAGATTATGAGCAATTCCAAAAGGATGTAATTTGTAGCAAAGTCCTTGATGCCAGACCCTATCAAAAGCGTTGGCAACATCTAACATGAGGAAGGCCGATTGTTCCTTTAAGTGAAAACCTTTTCCAACAAATTCTGATGAGTTGCTTGGTAGTGGAAAGATCTTGTCGGAAACCTAACTGCTCAATTGGAAGGAGATGAAGATAGGGTTTAAGTCTGTTGTAAATTACACTACTGGCCATTAAAATTGCTACACCCAGAAGGAATGCAAATAACAGAACGATATTCATTGGACACATACATTACAGTGGAAAGAACAAGTGATTAGATTTACAGGAAATTAGGATGTACAAATCTTGAGAAATCGGTACACAGAGCAGCCACCTCTGGATGCAATAACAGCATTTATCCGCCTAGGCATGGAGTCAAACAGAGATTGTATGGCATGTACGGGGATCTCAGTCCATGCAGCTTCAACACTATGCTACAGTTCATCGACAGTAGTAGATGGTGAGTGATGGCGTGCCAATCGCTCGGCAACCATTGACCACACGTTCTCAATTGGTGACAGATCAGGAGAACGTGCTGGCCAGGGTAACAGTCGAACCTGTTCTGTATCAAGGAAATTCAGAACAGTACGGGCAACATGCGGTCGTGCATTATCCTGTTGAAACAAAGCATTAGGGAGGCCTCGAAGATAGGGCAGAGCCACGAGCCTTAACACATCGGAAATGTAACGGTTGCTGTTCAAAATGCCGGTAATGCGAACAAGAGGTGATCGAGTCGTGTATCCAATGGCACCCCATACCATCACTCCAGCAGATGGGCCAGTATGGCGATGTCCAATGCAAGCTGGCAATGCGCATTCTCCACGATGCCTCCAAACACGGATACGGCCATCATGGTCCTGTATACAGAACCGAGATTCATCTGTAAAGATGACGTGATGCCATTCCCGCGTCCAAGTTCGTCGCTGATCACACCATTGAAGGCGCTCCTGTCTGTGACGCAGCGTCAATGGTAGCCGAAGCCATGGTCGCCGTGCAGACAATCCATGCTGCTGCAAACGTCGTCGAACTGTTCGAGCAGAAACTTGTTGCATTGCAAATGACTCCATTTCTCGACTCAGGGTTCGTGACGTGGCTGTACGATCCCTTGTGACCATGCGGATAAGATGTCTGTCTTCTCTGCTGTCAGTGATGGGGGTCGCTAAGATCCTGCATGACATTCCGTATGATTGTTCTGAACCCATTGATTCCATATTCTGCTAACAGACATGGGGTCCCGACCGACGCGAGCAGCAATATTATGGTACAATAAGCCGCAATCCCGGTAGGCTATAATCCTTCCTCGATCAAAGTCAGACACGTGCTGATAGGCATTTCTTATTCTTTCACGAGGCATTACAACAACTTTCTTTGCCGAAAACATTGTTGAAACGGAAATTGAGTATGAGAAAACTGCTGTCAAATCTCTGGTTTTATACACATTGTAGACGTCGCTACTGTCCCCTGCTTTGTATGAATGCGCTGAAAATCTAATCATTTGCATATCACAGCAAGTTCTACCTGTCATGCAAATTCCAAGTGTGTGGTGGGCCGCTTTCCTGGTGTAGCAATTTTAATGGCCAGTAGTGTATTCTTCCAAATATTATAGATATCGAGGAAAAAGACAAATCGGACGATGATTTTCAGGTTTAGTAAGGTCTTTAGCAGGTTTGAGAAATAAAATGATTTGAGCTTCTTTCCAGTAACATAAGAAATAATTTTAATTAAGACAAGCATTAAATAAACTTGTAAGATGATGAATATAATTTTCAGAACGATGCGATATATCATAGTTATAGAGGTATTGTCTTGACTCGGAGCTTTGCGTTTTTTAAATTTAGAGATAATATTGATAAATTCTTCGTAGCAGGTATTTTCCATAGGCGTTACCTGATAATTTTGAAGAAAGAAAGACATTTGTCTCTTGTAGAACTTGAGCAGTACAAGAATCATTAGGAGTGTCGTTTTCTTTAAATTGGTTTCCCTTTGTACCAGCAAAAATTTTAGATTTTTCCTTATCAGTGAAAACAAAGCCATGCGAAGATAAATGGCCTCTGTTAATAACATGGTTTCTCTTGAGAGCTCTTGTGATGGTCCAAAGAGAATTGTCATTACTATTTAGGTTACAAATTTTATCTTTCCAGTTTGATTGTTTGAAGGTTGCGCATTTTTCTTTAATTATTCTATTAAGTTGTTTCATTTGTCTTTTAAAAGCTGGGCTTAAGGTATTTTAGTAATATTTACGAATTTTACTGCGTTTCATGATAATATCTTTGATGTCTTTAGGAAGCGCAAGGTAATTATTTATGAATTTCGTTTTGATTGTAGAATTATTATAAGCATTAATAATATCATTAGAAAGTTTAAAAGTTTGATTATTGATGTCATTCTTATTGCTAAGTTGGTTATAGTTTTCCTTGATAACATAAAGAATATTGTGAAATAGGTTCCAGTCAGTTTTGGGGATTTCCCGTGGAATGTCTTCAGGTTCGAAACCCGCAACAGCAGCAACAGGTACGTGATCTGAGGATAAAACTGATAGAACATCCATCGCAAGGTTAGTATTATAATACGTGATGAAAAAGTCAAGGATATCAGGTCTTCTATTGGAGAAAGTAGGAAAATAATTTGGAGAATGAGAGGAGAATTAATATTAAGTTCATCAAACACTATCTGCAGAGAATGTAGCCATTATTGTTGTTAGGGTTGCAGTCGCACAAATAATGTTTTTAGCATTGAAAGCACCTCCAGTGATAATCCACCTCCAATTATGTTGGCATCTGTGGCATTGAGGTGGACCTCTTCTGCCTCTATAGTGTTCTGCAGAAATGCGAACACGGATTAAATATTGAATATGATAAATTTCTTCTGATTTTTTAGTTTTCGGTAAAGTAACAGTGGAATTTTAATTCTTTCGCCATTTCTATATGAAGTTAGTTGAACTACTTTTGTGTCCACCAATATTTTGTAAGTTCTTGCTGAAATTCAACAAGGTCTGCATCATGCGGTAAACTTCTAATGACAAGTTTAATGTCCTTATCATTTGGTAATAAGTAGAATTGAAACTTGTAATTTTTGTCTTCAAATAACTTTGTGGATTTTCTGTGAGCATCTGGAAAAGTGACTTTAATGGTAAAGGTATCCTGCCCATTAATTTTTGCAGTATATTAATCTGGGATAAGATTAATATACTGCAAAAATTATCTAATTCCTTGCTAATTAATTTCCAAGTAACTTTAGAATCTTTAATAATAATCGGAGGAATTTTTGTCGCTTTCTTACCAAATTTGAAACCGGAAGTGTCGTCTTGTTCTTCGACAGTATTTACAATATTATCAGGAGTATTTTCTTCATTAACATTAGTTTCCTGCATATTAGTGCTATTAATCTCATTATTTTTCGAAATAATTTTATAATCGTTAACATTGGAAATATTTTCCGAATTAATTTTCTTAACCTGTTTGTTTTTCAGTAATGCTTTTTGCGGGATTTTTGATTCTTTTTACTCTGACCAATGAGAGTGAAACTTTGCTCCTCAGAGGGGTGGCGTCCACGTGTGAAATGTTTTTAGAAGAGTCTGATTGAACTTCCGTTTCTTTACTAGGTATACCCAAGTCAGAATTGGTATTTTTATTAGTCGAATCTAAGTTTTTAAAATTTATGCCAGGTAAGGTACGCATAGCCTCTCTGTAAAGTTTGTTTGATTTAGCATAATCGGGATTTTCCTTACTTTCTGTGTTTTGTCGCAAGATATTAATATAATTTTTATAAACAGAATCCATGTCTAAGGTGTTGTCGGTGTTGCTTAATGTTGGCATAACCGTGTCGGGATCAGGAGTGCCGCACAATTTACTGTCGGCAAAGGCAATCCTGAAAAGGACAAACCACCAGAACAGGCGCCTGTGTTTGAAATGGCCCTCCTCCCCCGCAGGAGGGGACGAGCAGCAGCAGCTTGACGATGAAGAGCGCAGCGTTCAGGTATTTTGAGGTATGATGTAAAATTAAGTCTGAACAATATTCACATTTTATACCGCCAGATTATTGAAACTACTTTCTTCAGGTGCGCATGCGTTAGAAATCCCATTTGGAGCCGACGTTCAGGGCTCTATCTTGAGACACTAGTCCTATTGTAAGGTTCACACGTTACCATGAGATAGTTCTCATCTAAAACACAGTTACAGTCAAACACCAGTGTTTGCAAAGCTTTCAATTGCTCTTAGTTCTCTTCCCAGAAGTGAAAATTGTGGGTAAGTATAAAATGCTTCATATTCAAAAAGTGGTTTCCTATCAAATAAATGTTAGATTCAGAAATATAATTTTGAAACGCAATTTTTTTACGATCCAATTTATTACCTGCATAAATTTTTGTTGGGATTTTTCTCATTCCGATGGTTATGAATCCTACAAACCCGCCTCTTCAAATGAAATGTAATCAAAATAGATAATTCCAAAAACTAAATATCAATTCTCTTATTCTAAAGAAAAAATGTTTTCGACACTTTATGGTTTTACTATGAAAACAGGTGGCAGTCAAAAGTTTTCTGATGAAGGGAATTTATGAGCATAAACACTTGCAGGAATGATTGATATTCATTCCAGAAGAATTCCATATTTATTAAAAGAAATTAAGATTATTTTCTGAATTATAGATATTTTGATGTAAAAATTTGAAACTTATAATAAAATAATCAAATAATTTTAAATGTAATAAATTCTTTGGCGACGTTTTGAAGTATTTTTATATCATTGTAAGAAAGTAGATTTACCCAAAGTAATTCATAATTGATTAAGATCGCAAGTAATTTTAAGTTTTATGTAAAACGAATACAAAACACAATTTAAAATTTCTGAAGAGTTTTGGCTTACCATTTTCCTTTATTTTTTGACCAAGAAATCTTATTCATTCAGAGCTCAAAGCAGATTACGAGCCTCTGGTAACAAGAGCTCTATTCTAAAATCGAGCAATGAACAACTGGCAAAGAAAGTTCTTTTATTAAAACAATATAAGGAAAAAAATCATCTCATTTGATGAATAATAATGCTTATTTGTCGCTCAACGTTCCCATCCCTAATTTTTGGACTTCGAGTTTGAACAGTACCCTCTGACAAAAGAAAGCATCACTACCACGTATGACCAAATGACTGTGAGGTTGCATTGGCAGGCTGACGCTTTCTTTACTGTGTTGTTTACCATTGAGCGGTAATTCGTTTTCCAGATATTTTCCAAATTATTTGGTTACATGTTTTTATCCTGTATATGAAGTATCATAATCAAGAACATGGCGTTCAAATATTGCATGTACAGGCAACTGTGATAAGCCTCCCAAAGTTTCTTTCGATTCCCACCTGAAGATTGAATGGATGCTCCGAGAGAAGACACGGAAGCAGCCACACACTACAAGGGAAGTAAGTTGATTTCATTTATTGTTTCATTTAATTAATCTTTATCTTTAATTATTCAAAAGGGAATTCCTATGGAATATTTTTATTTTATTTGTTACGCCTAAATCCTATCGTTCAAATTTAAATTTTCATAGAAAAATAAAGTAATCACAATTATTTTTCAATTTATTAATAAGAAAATGTTCATTGTTAAATGAGAATGAGTACTATAATAATAGCTAAACTCATAGTTATTTGGAAATTAATATCAGAATGCATCCTAATGATCATATCAAATAGAAAATGTATTATTAGTAAAGAATGACTTTACTAATAATAAATTCATCTTTGTTGCATGCATATCAGCTTTCTTAATTAAAATTTTACTTCTAGGTGTGTGAACTACATTTCGAACCAAGTGATATTTTAAGAACTAGTGAAGCTTCTGATGAGAAAAATAGTTACAAGATACCTACAATATCCGAGATTATATCCTACTGATGTACCTTGTATCTTCAAAGGATGCTCAAAAATTTAACAATTGAAGTATATCATCGAGAGAATCCCTCAATTAAACCGCAACGACGATGAAAATAATCAACTGTATGAATCAATGGCTCCAAGAAAAAAGGGTAATTTGTGAAATATAAACAGAAATACTATTTTGCAAATTTAGATGAAATGGAGAAATGCTTGAAAAATGTAGACATTCCCAATTTTTGGACTGTTGTCAAGAGAAAAAACAATTTTGTGTTTTTAAATATTGCCTGTAATCCACATCCAAATTTTTGTACTTCTGTTGTTATTGATGACAATCTGATAATAAATGGTTTCATTAAAAATGTACCAACGAAAAGAGTGAGTATTCTTTACCATTTCAAATTAATAATGTTACTGATATTAGTAATATACTACAAAATATTAATCGAATTAAATTTAAGGAAAATTATGCGGATTATGAAACAGATTTGTATGATTCAATTGATAATGATTTATCCTGTTTCTTAGAAAATACTATAAATAAGCTGCAGAGAGATGTTTTATGCTTTGTAAAGGAACACATTTCTGTGTTAAAAGGTTATATTACTCGTCGTCGATATAGTAATAACTTTTTGATTTTATACGCCTTATTACACTCTATTTCACCTCATGCATATAGTTTTTTATACAAAAGGTACTTATTTAATTTTACCGCATCCAAATGCAACCAAGCGATTAAGTTCAAATTATAATTTAAATCCACAAATTGAGCAAACAGATAAAAATAGGCTTTCCTATGAAAAATTACATTTTTGAATGAAACAGATAAAAAAAAAGTTGTGTTACTAATGGATGAGATCCATATAAAGTCATATTTAGATTACAAAAAAGTCCATTTATTAGGACATCATATAATAAATATGATTTGAAAACAGCATGTGTAGTTATGGTGCAATGTATTAATTCAGGTATAAAGATGTGATAAATAATTTTCCTGACAACAAATAACAGCTGCTCTTTTATTTTTTATTTTGAACATGCTGCTGATGAGAAGTAAATTTGTTTATAATCAAATCATGTGTGTAAATGTATTTCTTAAAAATTATTAAAAAAAGAAATCAATGACTCCATTCTGATTAATTTTCAATCTAAAAAAATAAAAATTCAAATTTTATACAATTCTTAAAAATATAGTTTTTAATGTGATTTGAATCAGAAGTTATATCTAATATATTTATTCACTTTTAAAACTAAAATAATTTTAAAAATAAGTTAAAGTATATTCAAATAGTTTATTTTTTATCCGTAATTATGAAAGCATCAAAATAAGTTGTATAAAAATATAGTAGTTATGTGTATGATTATACTATGTTCTAATATATATTAATAATGTATTTGTGTTCTTATGTGCAAAATTACATGTGAAATTTTGATATATAATTTTCTTAGTTAACAGTATAACATTAACATTATAACATCAGTATAACATTAGTATAACATTTCAAAATGCCAGACTTTCATTATTTTTTTAAAAAAATGTTCATGTTTATGTTTGTTTTTCACACTAAATTTGTGAAATGACTTTTAGAAGACATATTGTTAAAAAAATTATGACGAATAAATTATTTATTGCGTAGCTATTTGTCATTTCCACTACAAATATACAAAATAATTATCACTCATTAAATGCATGGAATTTTGTTACAAATACATTACACACTGGAAATATATACTTTTATTAAATTAATCATGTGTATTGCATTTCAATGATTTTAAAGAAATATTTTTAATTCATAACTGATTATATTGCAGTTTTAAAATAAAGCAACAGTTTAAAAATTATATATATATATATATATATATATATATATATATATATATATATATATATATATATATATATATATAGAAATATATATAATCACTTGATAAATATTTCCTTTGAAAGAATACAGTATGAAAAATTTTAAATCCAATATTTGATCAAATTTCATGGACTCGATCCTAAAACTAGTACAAAATTTGTTATTCACAATTGTAAATTATACTTTGAATAATGCAAAATACATATTTTATGCATTTAGCTGTATTAACTTTTTAATATTCTTCGTTGAACATAATGTCAAAATGAACTTAAAAAGTATAAAGTTAGGGATTTTTAAACAATATAAAATCAGCTCCTTTGGAATAATTTGTTCATGAACGAATGGTTGACATCAGCCACCGCAAGTTGGCGTCGCAAGCGAGAGGTCTTGCTTATTTGGCTAATGAGGGAGATGCTTTGAATCGTTACAAAGATTCAAGCATGAACTGAGACCCGACGAGCAAGCTGAAGTGGTTAGCATTCGAGTGATTTCGATAAGTTTTCTGAAAAAGAGGCTTTTCAGGCTGCGCAGCAGAGCTGCATCGGGAGTTGGTTCGGTCAGTTTGGACGACTATGCAGTCCAAAATCAAAGCGATCTTCTCCTCGTTTGCGGAAAAGTAACCCTATCATCAGAGACAGAGACTGCTTCCATGAAGTAGAAAAAACTGTCATGTCTAAAAGGGAATCCTCTTCGAGTCTAATTTCGCCTCCAGAAGTATGATTTTGAATATGGTATTTCAAATGACTTCGAGACACTACTTATTCAGCTAAAAATATTAAAAGATTTTTGAGATCCACTATTTTTTCGAATTTATGTGAATTCTTCAAGCTTAAGAATCGTCGACTGAATTTGCGAATTGTTTCAAACGCAGCGTTCAGAATGAGTCAATCTGGTTTTATTT
Source organism: Latrodectus hesperus (assembly GCA_037975125.1). Taxonomy (NCBI): domain Eukaryota; kingdom Metazoa; phylum Arthropoda; class Arachnida; order Araneae; family Theridiidae; genus Latrodectus; species Latrodectus hesperus. The sequence continues at coordinate 8,206 of JAJQOW010000708.1, read as the reverse complement.
TTAAAATGTTTCTTTTCAATACACAGGAAAGATTTTATAAACTTTTGATAGATATCTTAATTTAAAGAATCGTGTATATTAATTTGGAAATGCAAACAATAAAGTTAATTTCTTAATTTAAAAATCATGAGTGTTTTCAGATTAAAGCTAATAGAAACACTAATAATAAGGATTGTTGAAAAACTTTAAATGTATTATGAAATATTTGAAAGACACACACATGGCACAAACACAGAAAATAACATGGACACCAACAATGTAGGAAATATTTCGAGAATTCAGAAGAAAAAAAAAATGTCAACGTCTGTAACTTCTTTTCTACCGATTCAAAAGAAGAATTTAGCGTCAGCAAGTTTGAAACATGTACCAAAATGGCGGAGAATCATGTACAGGAAATACAGTTCAGAAGCTCATTTTCAATAATTTTGATACACATTAAAATATTGAGTAAGTAAAGGCAAACATCATAGAATTATCCATTATGTTCTTCACATTTGTTGAGTAAAAAAGTGCAGTTAATCCAATTAACAAGACTAATTTATGTAAACTTTAGGATTGTAATATAACATTTAAAGAAAGGCGAATATTCAATAAATATTATCAGTTATAAATGCGATATTTATGCCAACAGCCCGCCATTGTTCGGTTATCTGGAGTGAGGTTGAAAAGAGACTTACGTTCCGGGTAGGAGCAGAAGGCAACCGCAGAAATGCCGAGAACCAAAATCCAGACAACTGTCCGATTCGCCTCCATTCTTCTATCTCCTGCAAAGGTAGATCATCGCAAACATCGCTGCTGATAAAAGAGTCTCTTGTCACCAATGATAAGCACAGCTGCAAATCAAAATGAAAGACACGATATCGAGCAGAGTCTGCTTCCTTTTTTTCACGAAGAGCTGATTGCATCGCATTTACGGCACTCAGTCCTAAAGGGCTTTCTGTCTCAGCTATTTACAGGACCCGCACGGTAATTTTCTATTTAGAATAGTATAAAAATTACTAAGAAATATTAATAAATATTTTTAGCTTCGCTCTATATGGGCTCAATGTGACCTAGTGGGAGATCATTTGAGTAAAACATCTCGGGTTCGATCCAAGACACTGTTGAGTAAACGGAGTCGAATGTTGCCCTTCTGCATGCATGACTGTTAGGGGGCATGATGGGATGCTTTCTGGATTTCATCTTTTGCAACACGTCATCCAGGATATGCAGTCCTACTGGAAGGCAAGTTACGCGGTGAACAATAAAATGTCTAACAGCTAACGCGGTGTCGCGGTGACAACACGGCAGTCACACAAACTGTTGACTAATTCTCCCCCGCCCTCATGACACGGTACATTAGTTCTGCGGAAGAGGAAAACGAGAGCTCCAGTGTCTTCACGCTGCTTCCAGTTACGGTCAGCAAAGTGAAACATCATTTGCCTCGGGCTGTGATTGGGAAGGTGATCACGTACCCTTCTTCACTGGGTTGCTGGAACTTCGTTTGATTGGGGACGTGTCCACGTTAATATGTGGCGTCCAAAGTCCTTCCGCTGAACAAAGATGCCGGGCATCCATCGGGCCACTGCTGTCAGCCGTCTTGGCCAGCAGCGGCCCGCCGCTATTTGGCCTCGTCGGCTCCGTCATTAAAGATGTCGTCGTCATTGCTGCTGGGCCGGCAGTACGGTCCGCTGTTGGCCCAACGCTGGGTGGCCAGCAATGCCATTTTGGCCGTGTGTGGTCTGTATAATTGCCAGCACGTGCCCGTATACGGTTATCCGTCGGGCCTTTGTAGTTTTTCCGGCAGTGTCCGCTTTAACCGACGTGGAGCCAATTATAACTTTGATTTTATTTCTTCAGATTAAAATGAAATATTTACCCATTTTTTAATAGCTAAGAATTTATATATTGTAAAGTTAATATTGAAATATATTGGAAATGGATTAAATTGAATCTACTTTGGTTACTTAGAGATGCCGCTCTCTTTCCATAATCGTCCCATTTTATTTCTTAAGAAATAATTATATATAAATTAAAACAATTTCAAATATTTTAATTTTCAACTTTTATTATAATGAGCTTATGAATATTACAGTTTATTTTTGTTAAAATAAATTTTAATATATATATTAATAGTATAACATTAAATTTGTTTTTATTTCTTAAGAAATAATTGTATATAAATTAAAAAAATTTTAAAAATTTGAATTTTCAGCTTTTCCTGTAATGAGCTAGTAAATATTAGTTTATTTTTTTTAAAATAAATTTTTATATTAGATTTGATTCTTTTCTAAAATATTTTTTCTAAGAGAATTTATTTATATGTTGATTATAATCATGTTTTACCAATTTGTTAAGATTAGTTTTGAATTAGCAGTTATTATTTATTTTTATTCAATAAATATTTTAATATATCTATGAGAAATTTTCAGTTCATTTTTAACAGTTCTGTTGTTAAATTCAGCGCATGAACATATACATAAAATTCTAACTTAATTATTTTAAGATATTTGTTTTATTGTATTTTTGTAAAGCATGCAACACACTTAACTAAACACACATAAACTGAACTTTTTATATTAGATAATTTATATTATATCAATGATATTTTTATTAATGATGGCTCAGAACGAGACAGATCCAGTATAAAAAATTTTTTATTTACACTCATAAATCCATTCACATTATTTATTTAAATTTTTTTTAATTTAATATGTTTCTTCTTTTGTTCCTTCCTTCTTCTCGATCTGGAGCATTTCGAAGCCAATTTCTTACATACTCTTCTATTTTGTGTTGCGAAATGCTAGAATATTCTCTTTGTTGTCGAACACTTACTGAAAATAAAAATAAAATTAAATTAATATAGGTAACATCAATTCAGATTACTTTTTGTAACCGGTAATAAAATAAATTCAGAATTATTTAAAAAAAATAATTACAGAAAAGAAAAATCTTTAACAAAGATAATTTTTGTAGTAAATTACTTTTTTTCTGTTTGCTTTATATTTATATATATTGATAAAATTTTTAAAAACAATACAATTTTCACTAAGAAATAAATCAAGAATTTCTTGTTTAAATAAATGCTGGAAGTTATCCTTTTATATTGAATTGGTGCATAAGTTTTCACTTTAAATTTCAGTGATCAATATTTTTTTTTGTATTTTCTCTTAGAAATGAAAGAAATATTTTAATATTTGAGCTCCTCATTATTCGCTTATATTTTGGCACTATTTTCTTCTATTATATCTAAGTATTGTATAAATTAGTTCATTTACCAATAGCAAAAAATTTATGAATATCGGACTAGTTGTTGTTACAATTCCATTCTTTTTAATAGTTTTACAAGAACTATGAATTCTAGGAAAAATGTCAATCAACATAGACAGTTTTAAAGAACTGAATTTTTGATATTAAAAAAGGTCTTAACATTTAATAAAGTAAAGTATTTTAAGAAAAATAAAATATAATAAATTACCTCTTTATAGAAAACTCATAAATCAGAAGAAAAAAGATAACATTTCTAATATTTGTATTTGCATATTAAAACACAACTTCAGAAAATGAATTTCCAGTTCTTACTGCAATAAGCTCATAATGAAGTCATCGAAGTGTTACAGTTCATTTTTATTAAAAAATTGAAATAAAAAATATATTATATTTATTTGTGTATATTGTATATAAATGCATGTAATTTGTCATCTTTCACAAATTTGTTGTTCCGCAGATAATTTTTTTCTCTAGTTATTTTTATTTGTTTTTTTAGTTAATAATGTTTCTATAAGAAATTTTCGATTCTTTGCTAAATTTTTAGTAGGAGAGTATACATAAAAAACCAAGTAAATGATTATTTCAAAGTACCATATTTACAAAGAATAACTTAAAAAATATTTTCCCGTTTAAAAAAAATTTATATTTTAATTTACAACCAACACACAAGCCAATCATTGCAATAGTTATAGTAACACAGTCATCCATTCAACAGAGTTAAAGGGTTTGATTCTCATCTTAATTGTGAAATTAGTGATGGAGTGCACACTTTTTACTGTAGATATTGCAGTAAAAAGTGTGCACTCCATCACTAAGTGTGCACCCTTGTGCACTAAGTGTGCACTAGTGTGCACCCTTGCATGCAAAATATACCAAAAAGTGACAATCTATCAACCAGTTAAAATAAATCAAAGAGAATATTGCAATAAAATTGCCAAATAAAGTTGCAACATTAGGTAATTTAATTAAAAAATTGCAATTCTTTTGCAAGCATAAAAAGACAGATAAGTTTTATAATCCCTTTATATATTATTGAAATCGGGTGAAAACATTCTGCAAGTATTTTTTTGTCAAGAGTAATATATTTAGAATTAAAGAGCAACACAAATTTTTAAATATATTTAAATAATTCAAATAGAAACAGAAGTAAGTTATTATTAAAGACCATTTTGTTTTAGAAAAAAATTAAAATCACTATCTTATGTTAATTAAGATTTATATATACCCTAACGGATGTACATTAATTTTAAGGAAGCAATTACCTTGGACATAAAAGGATTAATTTGAAAGAAGAAATACCAGTAAAAAATATAGTAAATGTGAATGGTCAATTTCCATTCAATAATTTTGTATCAACAGGAATTTTGGTTGCAATTGGCAATCAAAACTGCCCAGACTTGTGACATAGGAAGTTATAATTTGTTAAAGTATTTTCTATTATTTTGAGGAAACTTCAATGTAATAAATAAAATAGAAAAATAATAATTACATGAATGATTATTTAAAATATAAATTCTATTTAATTACCAGATATCAGTTGTAAAATTTTCTGGAATTCTTGAATAGAAGTTTTTTGTGGACTTCCTTTCCAATTCAATTTTTGTGCAAGATTATTGATAAGAAGTTTTGATAATGTTCTTCTTGTGCACTAATTTTCATTCTTACCGCCCAAAGTTGACAAGTCTTTAACCTAAAGAAAAATATTTTATTCTTTTTTAAATCAATGGCATTTATTATCCCTTACAAAAACAGAAACATCAGAAAATCTATGGATAGTATTCACATCTAAATGGGTATAAGTTTAATCCACCAAAATATTTCGTTCTTAGTTACTAAATTTAATTATTTTAATTGATTACGTTTTTGGAAAATTTAAATACACATACATTTAAATACGCAAATTATTTAATTTAAATTATAAATTTGGGTTGAAAATATTTTTGGCTTCAATGCACATTTATAAATTACAGTATACCTTAAAACATTGTAAATTGTTAATTCTTATCTAAAGTAATACTCATTTATTGCACTATGTGATAAAATATTTTTTTCATTTTTATAAGTTAAATTTATTTATATTGTTTACTAGCATACAGTTTAAAATGTTTTTCTAAGATAATTATTGCATTTATATACGCATGATAAAGGCTTCAAATAATTTTGAGTCAGGAATTAATTTTAATTTGTAAAAATATTAAATTGTAAATTCAAAATTTTTAATTATTTATTAATTTTTTAAAATTACCCAAGTAATCTCTTTGATAATAACTTATTAAAGTATTATGTACATGCATATATTATACACACAAAAAACAAGCTTTTTAAAGTAATATTTTTACCATTTTACTAAATTCTTCAATGTCTTTGAGTTTTTCTTCCATAACTTTCAATTCATCAAAACTACAAATAGGCAATACACTCCCCTCTTCCACAATAGTTGTGCTCGGAAGTATGGACTGCAATAGCATAGTATTCTTCTGGACATCTTTCTTCAGCTCCAAGATTACATCGTACAAGGATTTCAACATTACTAGAAGGATATATATATATGTATTTATTAACATTATAATTTCATAACATCATCATACGAAAAAAGTTTTATTGAAAATAGTGATAAATAATTTAACTATTTCAAAAAATTTCAATTGAATAATATTGGATTAATCTAAGCGCATTAGTTTAATTTTAAATCCAATATAATATTTTAAAATAATTTCACACTATTATAATGGTAGGAGAAAAACAATTTATGGTTTATAATTCATATTTTATAGTTTGAAAAATCATATACTCTGAAAAAATTAAATAAAAAACAGTAAATGAAACATCCCAGAACTTATTTTTAGCCTAAAAAATGAGTAAAATGTGTAAAACAATTAAAAAGGTTGCAAAGAGATATATATATAATTAAAATATAAAATAGTGATAGAAATAAATTTTTTGATAACAAGACCTTTTAATAATGAAATATCATTAAGTATGAAACTTAACACGCTTTCTCTACACTGTAATTATACTTATTTATATATGAGACACAAACCTTCATTACTTCTACATTTATCACACATCATTTATCACATATTTGTATTGTTGTATAGTATCCTCTGTTTTGTTTTAAAAGTATTTTGTTTTCCGATTGAATTCTTCCAAAATAAAAGTCTTTGAAATAACTTCGCAAAATTTAATATATAAAAATTCTAACTAAACACAATGTTAAAAGAAATTTTTAAATAACAAAGTGAAAATATTTATAAAGCTACCACCGATATTACATTTATGACTATAATATATTTATGAGTCGCATCTCTCAGTTCATTATATTTTTTACATTTTCTTCAATAAAGTAAATAGGTATCTAGATGTTTGTAGAAGTATATATATATATATATATATATATATATATATATATATATATATATATATATATATATATATATATATATATATATATATATATATATATGTATATAAAATCTCATATAACTTACAGAATAATTTGAAAGAGGATTGACTTTGTTTTAAAATACTGTGTTATTCTCATGAACATGTTATCTTTATTGCTGTTAAATTTTTGATTTTTATGATAAGAAATATTAATTTTGTAAAAATTTAATTTTGGGTATAAATTTTGGTATTCTGGTTTCAGTATCAGAGTAAGTAATATATTTGAACGTGGAACTATATATACAGAACAATTTATAGTATTTCAATCCTATAATCTACTTTTAAATGAAAATATCGAATTTAAAGTTAAAATACATATAACCATTTTCCCAATCCAAACGGAATGAATATTAACATGCATTATTTACAGAAACCATTTCTGCTATTCATATACATAGGCCCTAAAGTGAAAAAAGTTTATTCCTTTCTCGACAAGGAAGCTGTTTCCCGCTCTGTCATAAAACAGCGGGATTCTTAAGGGAGAAGGTTTTCCAAGAATTTCCCCTATCTTTGGTTACCGTAATGTAAGATGAAAATCAGCCAAGTTTGGCTTTAAAAAATATTGGCGTTGTACAGTAATATTATAGGTGGCGTTGTGCTCAGAGCTTCATTTTCAGAAATAATAGAGAATTTGAATAAAAATTAAAGATTATTATGTAAATATTAATGAAATCAAATATGAGGTGTGAAAATTCTAATAAGTACGTGCTATTCTCATGCTAAACATTAACAATCATAAAAAGCTGGCTTAAAAAAATAATTATCCCTTGAATACTGCGAAAAATACTAAAGAAATTCAGAAAGGACTTTCTTTTGATATTCTTCGATACTTGCTAAGGTTAGCTAAATTACACATAATCTTTCCAATTTGAAAAAGTTTCTTTTAATGCAAAAAAGCAGTTTTTCCGAATTAAATTCAATAGAAGTGTTTATTATATTACTGTCTTTTAAGTACTGTTATATCATATTACATACAACAGTTTTTAACGTCATACTATTATGTAATATATAAACAGTAAAAACCTGTATTTTCTGAAAAGTAGGTTTTTTTGCTGTCAAAAACATAGAGTTATGAGTTAAATTTGTTTGCAGCACAGTAAAATTTGTTTTTATAAAAAAGTGGTTTTTGCTTATAAAATTTTAAAAAAAATTCTGTGAAGTTAACAGATAATTTTTGTATTGAATTATACTTGTAATGTTTCCGTTGTTTCTATGATTGATCCACACAATTTCATAAACACCATCTCAATCGACGCATTTAATATTTGGCAAGACGGAGCCCATTTACGTCGTGGTGGCCATCTTCAGATCTTCCTTCTTACTATCGGAAAGTAGTGAGTTCGAATCCCGGTATAACCCAAGATCCATCGTATTTACCACAGGCTATTAGGGCGCATTAAACAAGTCATGATTGCAATATCAACCGAAGCAAAGAGATAGGATATCGCATGTATTGGAGAACAATGCTTATAAGCATTGTTCTCCAATCAGACATGTATACATGTCTCTTGGA